>CAAE01014553.1:273612-307531 GCA_000180735.1 Tetraodon nigroviridis
TTTGTACAGTGCTGCATAACCTTCCAACCTCCTCTTCACAGAATCCTTCAAGCAAAAATACATTGCTACGTTTACTTTAATTTCCGTTACCTCTTTTTCATCAAAGCTTTTGTTTAATTTTTTTGGTTGGGGAAATTAAGTTTGCCCTTCCCCACAGTTTTCCATCACAGTTTGGTCCAGCTGCCCTAAACGCGTTCACGCTTTCTCTTTAGTACCAGATAGAATGTGGCATTGCTTTTGGAATAAACGTAACTGAACAAAGGCGATACTGTAGAGTAGTATTATTGTAAAATTACTTGCATTTTAAAAAAGCAAGTTGTGGGAGATCTCTTTTAGTGATCAGGACTCAGGTCCACTTAAGCTGAACCTCAAGGTCACAGGTTGCCCATTCAAGGATGGTCAGGTGGTAAGTTTTAGCCAGAGAAGGAGGCAGATAAAGTAAAAGAATCGAAACCGTCAGTGACACAGAACAAAACCTGCGTTTTTCCATGAAGTCCCACTTTACCAAGGCAACAGTTTATGATTCAGTTGATTTCTTTTATCTTTTCTTATCGAAACCTATTGTCCTTTTTTTTTCTTTTTCAGTGCTTTTAATGATTAAACGTCAGGGTTTTTGTCTCCGATTCTGTGAGCCAAAGCCAAACAGTTTCTCAAAGTGAAGCCACAGAGTAGGAAATTCTTTTTTTTTTTCCAATGGCTGTCTCTTAAATGAACCTGCTTGTAGATTTACCAAATGACAACAATTTTTGTAAGATGTGTCTTTTACCTTTTGGATTTGAACAGGAGGTACCGTTAAAAGCAGCATTTTATTATTGACAAGTTGTGTTGTATTTAGTTATCTTTTCCACAAAATTGTGAGCTTTTATGTCTGCTATTGATGGTTTTTCTTGAATGTGCGTTGTTCACTGCGCCTCAGTACATCTGTAGGCGTTTTATTAGTAAGTATATTGTTTTTAGTGATCGTCAGCAGGCCTTTATTTTATTCAAATGTTCCATAGATCACCCCAGCACTGTTATTTTGAATTTCAAACGATTTCACAGAACTATTTTACCTTGAGTGCCATCCATTCCTGCCTTTCCAATTACTGTCAAATATAAGAGCTTTTAACCTAAAACGTCCTTTGAAAACAGGCTAATTTTGTTGGATCCCTTTAGAATTTAACTCGCGTTATGTTTTAGTGTCATGGTAACCCCTGGTCCATTCCACCAAGTCCTTGCTTATTTCAAGGTAGTATTCCTTAAATCACTTCTGCAATTACTGAAAGATGGATCAAACTTCTTTGAAGTCTTTTAAAATTTCAAATTTGCTTCTTCACACGATGGTCCCTAAAAAAGGATTAACTTCGTGTCCCACCTCGTAGTCTGCAGTCAAACACCAGTTTAATTCTGTTAGAAGGAACAAAAAAATCCTTTCTCAATGGAAACAGAGCAGTTTGGACTAGTCATATCCACAAATGATTACATTTGTTCCTCTGCAGAACTGTAGCTCCTTTCTGCCTGATCAATGAACGCCTGTTAGGCCATCATTAATCCAGTCACTTCCCCTTAGATTGAATCGAAGACCGATCAATCACCACTCAGGCCCTAATGACATTTCACCATCAAATTGAGATGTGTATGAATTGCTCCAGGTGCCACGCAAACATTTGAATCCTGAGCAAACGGAATGAAAGAGCTAATGGGCCTATACATCAACAAAGAGTCAGAAGATGCCAGGAAAAGGGTTACTAGAGCAGGAAAACAAGGATTAATGGCCTCTGTTTTTGCAGGAATTAGAGAGGTTTTTCTAAACTCTCTGACACCAGACAAATGAGTTATTTTTACCAGATGTTCAGGAAAACAGTGTTGATAAGAATCAAAAGTTACAATTCTTTAAGAGCCAAACACAGCCTCCTCCTAAGAATGTTAAATGACTTCCTCGGTTTATTGGAAGCACTTGTCTCGAAGCTCTTTCTCTGAGCTTCAACAGTGGGAAATGTGTCAGAGGCTTCACAAAATACTGCCTGAATAAAGCGCAATTTGGTGCTCTCGCCTGGAGTCTCAGTGGGAAACATCCTGCGTGGATTGCCGCTAAAAGGTCGCTCACAATGTCTCTTTAAATGCGCATTCACTGCAGTGCTGGATCATCTGGCTTTTACTGTGAGTTGGTCTGAGAGGGAACACATTTACTGTTGCCAGCTAGTGAGAAATGTGACCCAAAGGTAGTTTAAGGTGCTGTTCATGCTAATTTTATTCACGGACAAAGCGCGAGGTTACGTTAAACTTGCATCTTCCTCGACACATATATTCCACCGGTCTCACTCTTACCTTTTCTGCTCGAGCGCCCCTGGCGGCCGTTAGAAAAAATGCATACATTAGCCGCATCATTGCATAAGCCGCAGGGTTGAAAGTTTGGGAAAAAAGTAGCGGCTTATAGTCCGGAATTTACGGTAATTCGTGTCCCACCTCGTAGTCTGCAGTCAAACACCAGTTTAATTCTGTTAGAAGGAACAAAAAAATCCTTTCTCAATGGAAACAGAGCAGTTTGGACTAGTCATATCCACAAATGATTACATTTGTTCCTCTGCAGAACTGTAGCTCCTTTCTGCCTGATCAATGAACGCCTGTTAGGCCATCATTAATCCAGTCACTTCCCCTTAGATTGAATCGAAGACCGATCAATCACCACTCAGGCCCTAATGACATTTCACCATCAAATTGAGATGTGTATGAATTGCTCCAGGTGCCACGCAAACATTTGAATCCTGAGCAAACGGAATGAAAGAGCTAATGGGCCTATACATCAACAAAGAGTCAGAAGATGCCAGGAAAAGGGTTACTAGAGCAGGAAAACAAGGATTAATGGCCTCTGTTTTTGCAGGAATTAGAGAGGTTTTTCTAAACTCTCTGACACCAGACAAATGAGTTATTTTTACCAGATGTTCAGGAAAACAGTGTTGATAAGAATCAAAAGTTACAATTCTTTAAGAGCCAAACACAGCCTCCTCCTAAGAATGTTAAATGACTTCCTCGGTTTATTGGAAGCACTTGTCTCGAAGCTCTTTCTCTGAGCTTCAACAGTGGGAAATGTGTCAGAGGCTTCACAAAATACTGCCTGAATAAAGCGCAATTTGGTGCTCTCGCCTGGAGTCTCAGTGGGAAACATCCTGCGTGGATTGCCGCTAAAAGGTCGCTCACAATGTCTCTTTAAATGCGCATTCACTGCAGTGCTGGATCATCTGGCTTTTACTGTGAGTTGGTTTGAGAGGGAACACATTTACTGTTGCCAGCTAGTGAGAAATGTGACCCAAAGGGTAGTTTAAGGTGCAGCCAAAACCCCCTCAGCTATGACTAAAGCAGGTTAGACCTCCAACCTAAAGTCACCCGGAGCATTAAAAGCACTTTTAGCTGTCTGTCATCAGCTTTTGGAGATCACTGAACCTGCCCTTCATCACGCCTGGCAAATGCTTTATCTAAAAATGGGGGAGAACATGATGAAATTCTGTCTTGCCTGAGACCTATTTCACAGTATATTGAAATTTTATTAAAGGATTTTTTTTTTTTTTTTATCTGCGGTTCATGGAAGAGAAGCGTTGATGGAAAATGATGATAAACTGACCCGGTTTCTGACAAGTTATTATTAGAAATATGACTTGTAAATTGTCTTTTTACAACTGTTGAATGGAAGAAAACATAATAACCATTCAGATCCGCATACCCTTGAGCAAGCACACTCTTCTCAGTGAATAATGAAAGCCAGAGAAGGGAGATAAACTCACATATTTGTGAGTACAATATGGAAGAAGGGATGTTTTTAGAGCCCGATTCTCTTTTTCAAAAAAATGAAAAGGTAGTTATAAATGTTGCTGTTTTTGTACAGCAGTGTTGAAACAGCCAACAAAACTTGCCTTCACGTTGTTGACAGCAGAGCATTGATCACTGCAATTCACTTGTCAGTGTCTTTAAAGTAATCAATGTTTACATGTTTATGATTTCAAAATCAGACCGCCCTTCAAATGACACATCCTAATTTGGTATTTGTCTTAGAGAAAAAGAAAAAATTGCTTCTCTCTACGGGATCACGGAGTGTCCCCAGAGCAGCTTCAGTCTTTTAGCCCCTGCAATCACTTTATCACCCTGACCTGCGGGTTATTACAGCAGGATGATGACTTTCACAGCCACCGCTGGCGTCAGATTGATCACAGATGATCATTCGGTACTCAGATGAGGCCACATTTGCCCTCTATTTTCGAGAGGAGACCCTCACATATGAATGACTGCGATGCTTTTTTGCGCTCCCACATTATAAGTCACCAATTGTGCTGTGGGCGACCGGTTGAAAATCCAGGTTTGAACAGTGTAAATTGCCAAACCAACTATATCATGTATAAGAATAATTTCCTCTTGTGATTTCTACTCCATAGTGAGCATTTTTTCACAAGCTGTGTTTTGTTGCTGGAAGGCACCTTGGCTGCTAACTTGAGCAGTTTGACTTGGGGCCACGCTTTTCTTCAGCTGGGTTTCATCTCTGTTTATTGAATTTAAAGTTAAGCCGCTCGTCATGCCTTAATTCCTGACGCAGAGATCTGAGCTTTTTCACTGAGGAAAGCATCTTGTCTTTGGCTTGCAGTAAAAAAAAAAAAGCAAAAAAATATATAACACTAAACTAAACACACAATTGGAGCTTTTTCTTTCCTACGCTTTCAATTTTTGTATTTGTTACTCTCATACAGGTAGGTCTCCAGAGTCACAACAGCACCCAGTGGCAACCTTGGATTTTGAAAGGAAAATCAAGGAAACACACTGATGTTTCAGTTATTCTGGAGTCTTCTGTGCCAATGTACCTGCCTGGAACATGGCCAATGACCGGGCTTCTTTCAAGTCTCACTCAGCGTGTTTCACACTTTTGGGCTCCTCTATAATTCCAATTTCTTCTCGGCATGTTCCAGTGTGTCTCTAAATGCCGTCTACTTGTTTATGATTGAAATTTAATTTGTCCCACAGTCAAACACGGAAACTAGGACCACAACCTGCTGCTTTGGCTTTTTCCTGTTCTTAATTCAACCGTTCTGCATTTAGGCAGTACAAGAGCCCCATTATTTCCAGTGTCATTAGTGTTTGAAGCAACATATTTTAACACTGATACGTAAGCTCGAGGCTACTGCAGTCTTGGGAGTGTGGCTTAACGAAAAGATTAGCATTCTCTTTGTCTTCTGGAATTTGCAGGTGCTTTAGTGGGCTGGAAAGGTGTTGTTTACCGCCTCTAAATCTGTGGTTTCTGCAGGCAAATTAACTCAGATAAGACTTTAGAAGGTGAGAAACGAACCCATAGCCTGTAGCGAGGGGGAAAATATTGATCCAACATGCAAGTTTCATTTTCATATTCCAGTTTTGTGAAAAATACAGTGTTTTAATTAGAGTTGCTCTCACCAGGAGGTGTTTGTGACTCACCACCTGCCTCCTTCGGCTACAGAGTCGAGAACAAAGTCACTGATGGAAGATTGCTTTTGGGTGTGAAATGTACTCACATCCACCTGAACAAGTGTGAAATGCTAAGTGTTGCCTCTCGGCTGTAACCTGGAGGTTTTGTCAAACTGCTTCGGTGAGGTTTTGTTCATCATTAGCGCTGCATTTATGCCCAGTTTAGTAGCACATAGGGTGCATCTCAGAGCAGAAAGAAAACATACTCCATCAGACATGAGCGCTGATTCCTATATTTTAATAAAAATCCTCCACTCTTTACATTCGCCAGCTACTGTAAAGTGATGACTGTCGCGGTCAAGTACATCTGAGGGTCACACTAAAGGATGTTCTTGAAAGTCCGAGTACAGTCATTTACGTTGTGTTTCTGAGGGACGTACGGCCAATCCTAGAAGAAATCACTGTTTTGTTTAGATTTTTTTCCTTTGAAGAAAAAGAAGAGGAAGTGTCGAATGCCATCAGATAGCTCATGTGTTCACACACAGAGGAGGCAGAAACAGAGCTTTACGGTCACCCATCTTTGGGCGTTCTCACCTCCTCACCGGTGGCTCGTATGAGAACACCCCCAAGCAGAGGAGTGAATTCGGTTTCAGTCTTCCATGGCTGATTACTCCTGACAAGGTCTGACCTCCAGCTGACAGCACTGATCCCACAATTGGTGCTTCGTTAGCTTAACCCTACAATCACTTAAGGACAAAACCGTGTTCAGCTTCGCTCACCAGGAGGGGAATCAGCTCGAGTCCTGCGACTGGGTCCTGTCAAAACCCCTGAACTCTGTGATTTTGATGCATCAGCCAGAAAGTTTTGATTTTAAACCTCACATTCTGCCTCTCCTGCACAGCTGTAGACGAGGAAATGAAAGCACCAGGTGGATGTGGGCTGGAGCATCACAGCCATCTTGCTGATGGTTGCTGCCTTGAACTGTTGTTGCTAGGTGAAACATTTACTAAACCAGAGATGCTGATACCAAGCACATGGCGGTAGCGAGATGCAGGCCCCAAGGGCAAATGCTGCTGACAGAATGTGTGTCCCTCCACAGCTTAGGGCCTGTAAAAACACCAGTGTAGGCCAGGTCTTTAACAGCACCTTTTCTCTTTTTTTCTTTAGGTATTGTAGGTTTTTATAAACTGTAAACTATACAATATCTTGTTGGAATTGATTTGTTTTTGGAGGCAGCTTGGTGGTATTTCAGTAATAATACAGACCTTCTGCCAAGGAGAGTGAGTCTTCACACCTGCTCTGACCTCTTCTACCGCAGCTACGTGCCCCACAGAGGAAGCTCAACCTTGCTAACGATGATTTCTCTCTCCTCCCGCTTGCGTGTCTGTGCTTCCCTGCCTTAGCAGAATCCCTGTTCAGCGGCCTTGGGCTGGGGACGGTGGTGGGCCTGGGCCTGGGAGGGCTGCTGCTGCTTCTGGTGGTGGTGGATGTCAGCTGCTTCTTCCTGCGTCATTGCGGCCTGCTGATGTGCATCACGCGCACGCTCTGCAGCAAGAAAACAGCCACCAGCGGCAAGGGCAAAGACATGGAGGAGGGCAAGGCTGCGTACCTGTAAGTGTTTCTGCTCTGCAGTCATTCCCCTCTGTCTTTAGTAACTGAAGGCTTTGGTTTACACTCAGGGTGTGTCAGTGTTTGCCAAGTCATTCATGCTTGCGGAGAGAGCATCTGCTGTGGGTGTATCTTGATGCTTGTGGGTGACATTGGGTCATTCTGGCAACTATTGCTTTTGCACCATAATTTTGAGCTTTTTTTTTTTTTTTTTTTTTAATAAATACTATTGTGCCCAATTTGAAAAGCACGTAATTTTTTTTTGGTTTTGTTTGCTGTCAAGGCTGTAACTGTGTATTGTCCTGAATTTTCTGTTCCTTTTTTTTTTGCAGTTTGGCTTTTCACGAACCTTTCATGTACAGCCTAGAATTGTCTAAATAAATTTCTTTATTGTGGAGACAATGAGAAAAACCAAACCTATTCTTACCATTTACTGTAGGTACACCTACAACAGCCGCCCAACCACCCTTTCAGCCACAGTATGTCTCTGATTCTGTCTTTTTCACTAACATCCATGCGTTCATATAAAGTGCTGTGAGTTCACCTCTTAGATATCTTGCCTGCATGCTCTTTTACATGTGCATGCCTGTTTGTGTTTGTGTCTTTGTGCATGAAAGCACTCCAGTATCACTGCATGTATGTGTGAAACGAACAGTCACAGAGGAAGCGCTGCCTCTGCCTCCATCCAAAAATCCATGAAAGTCACGGTACAATCGATTTTCAGTCATAGTCTCAGCTATTTTTAGCAAGGTGCCAGTCAAACTGGGCTTTTGTGAGACAGCACCCACACAGTGTGCTCCGCAGGCTCCAGCGGTGCTAGTTTTATATTTGTGCTGTGATTGTACCAGCCCAGCCTTGGCTGCGGAGGGCACAGCGGAATGGGGGGTGGGGCAGGGTGGAGGAGTCGACGCTTGCTGAATCATTCTGCTCACAGAACCGTGAGAGCACAGTGGGGTGGCCTAAACCAGGTTCACAGACGCTCGCAGACAAAGCGGAGCTAACGTAACTACTGCTGCTTCTTTGTGACTCCGTCAGAGCAGAAGCATCACCGCTGTCACCTCTCGGACCCGGAGCACGATCAGTGGCTTTGATTTTAACGTGGCTGTGAGAGGTAGCCGTGACAGCCACCACAATGGCTCAGACAACCAAGCTGGTTTTACAGGGACAGATTATTTTTCCTCAGAGTTGTGTGGAGAGAATGGAGCTAGTGCTGAGAGTCCAGTTGTGCTGAGGGAGAGAACTTTCCCTGAGGGACACCATTAGCTCACAGTGAGAAACAGCATCAGGAAAAGTCTAAATCATTAAAGTGGGATGGCATAAATCAAAATTTCTTTGTGTTTTGGACTCTGCCCGTACATTGTTTCCACTGGTAGTGGACTTTGTTTGGGAGCTGGTTTATCTGTAACTGGTGGACCAACGTCAGCTCACTAAACTACTGTAAACAAGCTACCTGAGCACCAGTGCTGTGTATGTATCTGTACTAAGGTGTCCATCAGCTGTTTGTTCAAAAGTGTCCTTGGAGTGACTCCCGCTAACGTGTCAGCGGTGATGAAACACTGTAATCTGCCTGTGAGAACGAATGCAAAAGTGAAAGGTTTAGATAAGAGCATAAACAAAGGCGCTGGGACGAGTCGTGGTTAGGGTGGCAGGGAATCTAATCTATCTGTGTGCAAAGTGGGGATTGTTGTCAGCCTTCCCGGCCAGGCAGAGATGGCCTTCTGCTTAATTAACACCAGCAAAGGAAAGAAAGAGTCACCCCTGCTGTGCTGCAGTGTCATTTGGAGGCTGTAACACACATCTGTAAACACACTGATCCAGCTATGAGGTGCACAACAGCTAAAATCAAAGAGGCCAATAGCAATTGTTTGTTTTTGTGTCCTGGCCCTCAAAGGGACTACATGTGTGTGTGTGTGTGTGTGTGTGTGTGTGTGTGTGTGTGTGTGTGCAATTAGTTTCACTGAGCTCAAAAGCAGGACACAGGCTGCCTAATTAGTGCAATTTTTGATTAGTTGCACCCGTCTTTGCTTTAAGTACAAAGCACTGCCCTCATTTACAAATTTCAGATATTTGGTTATCGCTGCAGCACTTTCATGTGTACAAAGTCCACACAAATGGTTGTACAAGGGACCACGGCTCCTGTTGCCTGCAGCCACATCCAGCCTGAAATTGTGGCTGACTATGATATGTATATTCAGTAAACATGTTTGTTATTCTGCAGATTTAGCATCTGGGCAAAGAAAGCTGTTATAAAAGCAATAATCTGTAATATACTGTGTGTGGAACACAAGTCCAATCTGGGTTTGCATGAATCTAATGAAACATGAAATTGGATCCACTCTGAAGGAACTTTAACATCCTCCGATCGACCACAGAGGAACCCCCTCCGGCCCTCTGGCGGTATTTGGGCACATTAGGTACATTATCACACAGAGCTTCTTCTGCTTGATCGCAATGACTGAATTAAACTCCCCCGGAGATGGTAAATGTCTCTGAGGGCTTTTTAGTGATTATTTTTTTAGGCTGATGTACAACAGCTTTAAAAATGGTAAATATACTGCAAACCCAACACAAGGAGGTTCGGAACTTTTATGGCAACTAAAAAATCTCTAATTGGGAATATTGGACTGAACATTAGTTACAGCTGCAGCTAAGTGGCTTTTATCAAACTGTTGATTAAAGGTCAGCATTAATCTAATTTTCACAGCAATGGATATTTTACCCCAAATTGTTGTGTTGTTTTTTTGTTTTTTTTTTTAATTAATCACCCAGTGATATTTTGTTCCATATTTTCATTCCACCAGTTTTCTCTGTAGAGGTTGTCCTCAGTCGGGCACCGACGGAAGCACGATTAGTCCTCTCCATGGACACAAAGGGTCAAGTCTCTGGCCGGATCCATCCTCTGAAAAAAGGCAAATCTCGAAAAACAAAATCAGCAGAAGGAACAAGCTAGGTATAATAGGTGGCCAGACGAAGCTCACTAAAATCCCTGGGCGCTTATTGATTTTCTTTAATAACAACCACCACAGCTAAAAGCGTCACAGGAGAAGGCAAAAGTTCAACACTCTATATGTTTCTTTATTATTATTAAGGTTTGAATTGATTTCCAAAATATAGCAACGAGTGAAAGCGCCAGACCTTGATGCTCAGAGGCCCGGACAGGCGTCAGGTGCACACCATCTGGCTCTGTTGATGTTGTCCAGTAAATCTTTGTTTTCCTATACACGAAGCCTGACTGAAGAACAATGTCAATTCTGTTCCAACAGCCGCGTTGGGTGCGAGCCAGTTTGCTTTGCTTTAGGTTCATACACGTGCGCAGTTGAACGCAGATGAATCGGCAGAAGTTTGTCTGAGGATGAGGCATCCAGCCAGTCATCACGTTTGATTCCTTTATGCTGCGCTAAATGAATGAAATGAAAACCCAACGAGAGACACGGCGTCGCCGATGGTATCTCCGCCGACACACGCAGACAAATAGATCAGCACTTAAAAGCCGCCAACAGCCAAACAAGCTTAGACGGAGAGCAGAAGAATGCAGAGAGCGTGGGATTCATGATCAAATTAAACCCACACAATGGTGCTTTTGTCCCCACCGATGCAGACTGTGGAACACAAACTCAACGCACATTCATCCAGGCTCCTTAAATATAGATTTTCATAAAACAGTGAGAGTGTGGAGTGCATTTGGGGGAAGGAGACGCTCGTCTTCTTTCAGATGTATTTTTCTGTTTATAATCAGGGTTTTTCAAACACAGACAGACATTTTAGGTAAAAAGAACGGCTGTTTTTAGGCTCTGGTTTACAATCCTTCTAAAGTGTAGAGATGCTTTTCTTCGCCTTTCACTGCCCCGCAGAGGCTTTTAAATTTTACACTGCTGCTTCTCTTTAAATTCACCATTATTAATCCCAACAGGAGAAGCTCTCACAGCTCCAAAGGTCTAAAAGGTGATTACTGCTGGGCTCCAAAGCCACAAAGTACACCTTTTGTGGAGAAAGCTATTAAGCTCGATCTGTCTTGTGGTAGCATTTCAGCACTAATTTCATTCTCTGCATGTCCCTGTTCCATATAAAACCCTCGTCTGTTAAGCCCGTGCTTGTTCGCCAGCCGCACCTCGCAGCTTATCAGCACACATGGCACATGAAACTTCGATTTTGTTGTTTTCTGAATTGTGTGTTTGTTTCTCCGGCAACTGTATTTTAGAACTTTGTTGTGCTTCGTATACAAGAAAGTTTCTTATGCTGCCATGTTATAATAGCACAGAGAGGGAAAATCCTGCCCCTGTAGATCACTAATACATCCCTAACCGTCCTGTTTGCCCTCACCTCTTCATTCTTTACATTAGCAAATACTCATTTGCAAATGTAATAATGCCAAAAAAGCCATTTATTGAGGTGTCCTTGGCTGGGGAGAAGGACTTTTGGGCCTTTCTTACCTCTGTGTTTCCTCCTCCTCCACAGGAAATTACCGCTGAAGGAAGAAAATGGAAAAGAGTCTCTCAAGCCGGATACGATTGAAATCAAAGTGCACAGTGACAACAGCATCCACATGAAGCCCGACGACAGCAGAGCGTAAGAAGGCTCAGCCCCCGCCACCAAAAGAACATTCGGATTATGAGACCAAATCCTAGAGAAACTACTACACTGGAAATTAGCAGAGTGAAAGAAGATTTCTGTTTATATCAATGCCCCACTGAAAGGCATTTGTAAATACAAAAAAAAAGTAATAACAGCAAGGAGCAAATCAAAAGAGAGAAAGGGTCTACCTTTTAGACACCCGACGTGATAAATGTACCATCAGTGGAAAGTTTGTTGATCAGTGATTGTATTTTATTTGTCTCAATTCACTGTTAATGTTTTATTTATTAGTTTTTCCATTCTGGACATCTCTTTTTTTAAACAGATAAAAGCTACTGTGCTGTTGACGCACCGTTCAACGCACGCGCCCCGTTCCCACCGAAGATGCGGGGACGATTTCAGCCAATCACAAAACAACCCTGTGTCCCTCTGAGCTAATTGTCACCACTGCCGCCTGGTGGCTGGTCGCGGTATCTCCTCTGTAAAATTATTCCCAGTTGTTTCTCGTAGGCGTCACCAGCTTGTCGGAGCAGGATCAGCTCCTGCTCCACAGTGCAAACAGGAGACACATCGTCTGTCCTCAGTTTAGCCAACCCAGTCACCTTCACCTAGGCCGGTGTGTACCGTTGCTCATGCTTCTGAAGCCTCTAATGCCTGGTCAGACGCTTATTTCTAGTTGTAAAGCAGTGTCATTCTTTAGTGCTGGTGTGTGGAGGTAACTGTGGGGTTTGCATACTGCTAATTTTGCTTTCCAGCATCCTCAGCGTGCACTTCTGCTTCAAAGAGTTTCTCTTTATGCCATGTCGCAACACAGCAAAGCAACCTGTGGTGTGTATCCCAGGGCACAAGTAACATATTTAGGATGAACGTGTCACAGAAAAATTCTAAACCCAGAGTAAGTTCGAGTCGGCTCTGGATGCTTAACACATTCTGGAGGCATTGTGGGTTGTTGATTAACTCTGGGTGCAGAAAATCCATTTCTAAAATTTAAAAAAAAACAGACCATGTTGCAGACACGTTGCGTGTGTTGTTGGCATATTGTTTTATTTTGACACTAAATATTGTTAGCGCTCTTTGACTCTGAAGATGGGTTGTATTCATCTGTGGTAAGACCAGAGTGTGTGTTGCTGGAAAAGGTTTGGTACAGTTTGATGTTGAGAGACGTCCTTCTTCGCTATTGGCCTGAATAGTGTCACGTTGTAACTGTCGCTGTTTGTACGGAAAAAAAAAAAAATGGGCTCCTGGCACGGGCGCACACGATGCTGACGAGGACATTCCAGTCCGAGGTCTGTCTCGGAGACTTCTCATTGGTTCTGTTCCGTTTCCCGGTCCGATCGCTGGTCTCGCTGATGTTGTCACTTTCTGTACATAGGTGAAAGGAAAAAAAGAGTATTTTGCAAAACTTTTATTTAAGTATACCCTAGGAGATTTCTTTTAATGCAATTTTAATGCAATCCTCAGATGCATCTTGTTTTACTCTTCTGCTCCGTTTCTGCTCTGTTATGGTTCGAGGTTCAGTGATGATGTAATTCTGCTTTTTTTTCCTCTCCGTGTTTCCTTTTCTTCTAAAAATCTTTCCCCTACAGCTTTTTCACTCTCCCTGCCCACCAAGTGGCTAAATCTGACTAACTGCAGTAAAAACAGGTCCAAAACGACAAGCTTGTTTTAACTTGGCGAAGGCTATCATCATATTGCAGTATTTGCGAGGACACAAACCTGGATTTTTGTGTGAGGTGTCCAATTTAAAGCCAATCCAGACTTGTACCTCACCTCATAGCTCCAGCTACCAACAGGATTTAG
This sequence comes from Tetraodon nigroviridis, assembly GCA_000180735.1. Classification (NCBI taxonomy): domain Eukaryota; kingdom Metazoa; phylum Chordata; class Actinopteri; order Tetraodontiformes; family Tetraodontidae; genus Tetraodon; species Tetraodon nigroviridis. The sequence goes on from CAAE01014553.1 coordinate 286,993, forward strand.
TTATGGTGTATCTGGTGTGACGTGTGTATGTAACTGGTGTGACGTCATCAAAGCGGACATTTGCTTTTTTGTATAGCTGAAATATACGTTTGGCTGGGAACGCATTTTTAACCAGCCAGTCACAGCTGCTGCGATCCGACACCATGACACGTTGCTGGGTTTTGGGATGAAACGTAGGGTTTGGGCGGACAAAGCGCGCTCTGCTAATCCAGTGCACGACTCCGGACGAGCCCTCAGCATGAACGTGGTTTCATAATGATGCAGAAAAGCCTAATTCAACAGAATATGATGTAGCAAACGTGTGATAACACAGATTAGGTATTTGGCTGCTGTTTGAGACATAAGATGAAAAAACAAAAACAAATTGACATCGCTAACAGCTAATGGGCAGCGGCAAACAGGTTAGCAACTAGCCATTGTTGGGTTGGATTAACAACTGTTACAGAGTACATGAGTGGGTAAAACTGCTCTTTTCGTCGATCAGGTCTCGTGTATATATGCTGAATGTATTTCCAGTGTTTTGATTGTGGGTCCATCTTGACTTTTCTCACTGCAAATTAAAAAAAATATATATTGTAAAATTAAAGACATAAGGCATCGTAAATTTCTATCCAGTGTTTATTTTTTATGTAATTTATTTGCTAAACTCTAAAGTTTATATGAAATCAGAGTGTATTAGAAAGGTCACCTCTCTTCAGTTCCGTGGTGCGTTGTGCGGCGTTACGACCATATCCCAGACACGGACCCGCGAGTGTCCAGGCCGCTCTAACCTTGGTTTTTGATCCACAGCCACAGCCTGTTCCTCGCCACCCTCCCCTACCTCTGGGACTCTGCTGGTTTTTATCTCAGACCTCACATTGGTCACTTCTCTCATAGTGGGCCCTTCTTCCGGCGTATCTGAAAGGATGGTCCCGCCATGGAATGGTTCTGCTGCCTGTTGTGACAACTGTAAATATGGGAGCACAGTGCCTGGAGGCTATCCGATTTGTACATGTTCTTTTGTATTTGAATATAAGTCCAAATCCCCTCGACCCTTCTCCCTCACCTCTTGTCCTCCCTTCTGTCACCACCATGCCTCTGTCCTTTTTTTCCTGTAGGAGGTAAAACAGGCGTATTTGAACTTAGTGTACAGTATGTGTTCCCTCTGTCCCCCATCTCCCCTGGACTGACCCCCCCTCTTCCCCCCCCCGCTGTGTGCTTTGTGCAGGAGGTGGGAACTATTGTTGTCTTTCTGTACGTACCTGTGGAAACACTTGTGACTCCTGACATTTGCCGCTGTAAATAAACATGTCCTGGTAGAAAATTAAGGTGTCATTAATTGTCACCGTCTTTCCCTTTTTCATTTTGTAATTTTTTTTTACAACCCTGTTTTTTAAGATTGGGATTATAATAGTTTAATACGTGTAGATGATCTTTTAACCTTACCTCTGCATGATACCATGGCCACTAGATGGCGCAGCGAAGACAATCGCTCCCCTAACGAGCCGCAGGTGTTCTCCCAGCGGCGGATCTCCGCAGGTAAGCGTTTTAAAGCTGTGGAACCGAAATAAACAACGCGTTAAACGCTTCAGAATAAATCTTTTAGTGTTTATTTGTTGTTTTAGAAACTATTAGTGCTGTTTGTGTCGTCACAATGGCGCAAGTATCGGACAGCATCGAGTAAAGTCATTGAAGCAAAGCGGCGTGGTGGCAGGAATATTACCAATCTTCTCTCCTCACTCCTTTTAAAGCCTTTTAAAATGAAAAAAGCAGGTTGAGTATTTGAACATACCATTGTGTTAATAGCAATGTTTTGTATTTTTATTTAGTTGCGGCCAAAAACTAAATGTCACAATTTAAGTTTCAAAAAATATATTTTTCTGCATTTTTCTTTAATAAACCAGCCACACTGTGATGCAATGTCTTGTAACAGTGACTGTAAGAGGATAAATACTGTTATAGATTAACCTTTAATTTAGAATCCGCATTTTAATAAGCTGCAGTCTGGTCTGAGGACTTTTCTACAAAGACACAGCTTTAATAGCTTTTCATTTCTGAACTTGAATGTGTGTGTGTGTGTGTGTGCACGCCAGCCAGAGGACAGTCCTGTTTTTATCAAGGTTATTCTGAACCTCCATTAGACTTTAATAGTAACCGTGTTGCATCTGAATCTGGGCCTTGCTGGCAACAGCTGACTTTCTTTAAAGATAACACAGCCGGAGAGTTTGCAAAGCTTTGCTCAAAGGAGGAATTAACAATTCCGAGAAGCATGAAGAAGCCAGCGTGTTCTGTTAACAAAGCTTCCCCTGTTCGGCTCCTATTTGAAGTCTTCAGATAAGGTTTGTCAGGCGTCGTGGGTAGCGGGAGGTTGCCTGTTGGACTGTGGCTGGAGGGGCCTGCGCTCAACAGGCACTAAAGAACTAAGAACACTAAGAGCAACAAACATGAACTTGGCTTCCCAGTAGGGCTCACACAGAGTCTACACATCAAACACTGGCTCATTTGGTTGTAGTATGAGCTGCTCTGGGGGGGCAGGGAGGCTGCTGGGTGGGACCATCTGCCCAAAACATGGTCACCTGCAAGTCCGCTACAAGTAGGGAAGGCAAAGATGAACCAACATGACGTACAGGGATACTGTCACCACAGCGGTAATGTCCAGAGAAGGTGCGGCTGGACGTCCAGCCTGGTTTCTCCTCTAATCTCTCCTCTAACAGACACATCCCAGATGAAGACGCTGTCCTCATCTTGATGCAGAGAGAAGTTTAAGAACTTGAGGAGAAGATTACCATTATTAAGTTTTTGCTCTACCTCCCTTTAGAATTCCTCAATCAGCACCCAAGTAAAAATTAGGAGCTTCCCTTCCTCTGGTTAGAGAACTGTCCATGTTTTGGCAGGACCAACCTTCTGCCGGTGCAATCTGCTTGATTTCAGACTCCCCCAGCAGACACTGGACCTAATCTCTAATTTGACAGCGCAAATGATTAGAAGCAGCGGGTACGTGTGTGTGTGTGTGTGTGTGTGTGTGTGTGTGTGTGTGTGTGTGTGTGTGTGTGTGTGTGTGTGTGTGTGTTTGAAAGAGAATGAGACCTGCAAGCAGCTAATTCACCTTCAAAAACAATTTGTCCTGGCAGGAAAAACATTGTTGTGACCATTATTAAGTTTTTGCTCTACCTCCCTTTAGAATTCCTCATCAGCACCCAATAAAAATTAGGAGCTTCCCTTCCTCTGGTTAGAGAACTGTCCATGTTTTGGCAGGACCAACCTTCTGCCGGTGCAATCTGCTTGATTTCAGACTCCCCCAGCAGACACTGGACCTAATCTCTAATTTGACAGCGCAAATGATTAGAAGCAGCGGGTACACGTGTGTGTGTGTGTGTGTGTGTGTGTGTGTTTGAAAGAGAATGAGACCTGCAAGCAGCTAATTCACCTTCAAAAACAATTTGTCCTGGCAGGAAAAACATTGTTGTGCTTTAGTTGCTCTTTTTTCTCAATCTGCAGCAAAACCAGAGATTAAAAAACACGAAGGATGAGTTGATGAAAGATGATGCAGGTCGAGTCAAAATAGGTCAAATAATTTTCATGAATCTGCTTCTTAACCCAACTGGCATTTACCTGATTGAAAGGGATTTTGCTGAATTTTGTTGAATAAATCCAGAACTAAGCCCTGCTTTCTCATCATTGAAGCCCTAATTTGAAGCCTTAAATGATCCTCCTGTTAAAATTTCGGAGTAAAAACTTAAATTTGATTACTGTCTCTGTTTCTCTAAATTGGAACGGAGCATTAGGCCATAAAAACATCATCCTGCCTTCGCTGCTTCTGCTTTTGTTCTTTTTTTTCCTTTATCCTAACAAGCCCTGCAGCAAACAGACAGGATCCACATGACAAGCAGGAGCTTTGTGGCTGCTCGCAGGACCAGCTCAGTGTTCAAGGACACACGGAGGTTATTCTTAGTCCTCAATTGGCTGACATTGTAAGATATTATGTTTAAAAAGGTACAGATGGCTGAAAATGGGCTCATGTGCTGCTCAGGCGGACAAATACCCGAGGACAGAGCCACGACTGCGGGTCACTTAATCTGTGATTCAGGGCTCTTTTTTTTCCTGAGTTCAGGCTGCTAGAGGCATATTGGAGTGTGTGCTTATACAACAAAGCTACTAAAACACTTTGTACTGAATAAAGGGACTTTTCCTTGAGAAGCAGAGCACTTTGGTTGTGCAATTAGGCACAAATCAATGCTAAATCAATGGGATTTGTGCGGGATGGTAGTAAATACATGTTTTTTTCTCTTTTTTTAATTTAATGGTTAGTTGCTGTTTTGTGTGACAAAAAGCACAATCTGTAGCTTTAAAAAATTTGCATATGACTTCAGGAAGAGCTAAACAAGTATTTAGATTTCTCCCTTTAATCTTTAACAAATACTGAAAACACAATCTTCTTTTCCAAGGGCTCTGAGGTGGACTTTCTGTTCCAAGAGCAGTGGACCTATTTCTAGAACCTGTCATGGTAAATAATCAAATAAGTCATTTTTAACTGTGCAATGCTGGCTTTTTAAATAAATAGCATCAAACACCAGCAAGTTATTTAAAGATATGTTTCCAGCTTTAATAGTTTTTTAACGCCGCTTGAAGGTAAATGAATAACCAAGGTTAATTAGATGGCTAATGACAGCTAATAATGCTATTTCACTGCTTTTAGGATTAATTAAGTAGATGTCTCCACTTCAGTCAAAGGCTTCTTATCTAAAATTTGATTTTTTTAGGAACCAAGAAAGAGCCTGGTTTTCAATGAGCTTATCTGAAGAGGAGAAGGAGCCCAATCCTGGTTTCTTCCATGAGAAGACCGACCAGAACATCAAACTACAACCTGTGTCCCCTCTCACGATCACGGTACGTCCCACCACGCTCACGTTCTGTCTTACAATCATGGCTGTTAGCCTTTGATATTTAGTGTATTTACATTTAAGGTCATTTTCCTGTGAGTTCTGTGATCAATTCATTATTTGATGTAAGCGGGCTCATCTTCAGCTTCGTTGATTAGCTTTCTGCATTTTAACCAACATTGTTATTACCTCCACCAAGGAGGTTTGGCGCCAGCCGCAGTTTATCTGACTGAACAAAATAACTCGCAAAGTTATGGATAGATTTCAATGGACGTTTTAGAAAATGTTGATATGGGCCATGAACAGATGATTACATGTTGGTGATGGGGTTCTGGATGGACTTTGATCTTTGATCTTCCAAAGAATAGAGGTTAAGATCAAAGTTCAAGAGACTTGTATCATAAAGCAACCTATTATGTTACGTTATCTGGTATTATTACTGCCTGTAGTATATACGGGCCCTAGTTTACTCTATGTGGGGCTGCTTGGTGGAGGCTGTGTTCTCTTTGTGTCTCTGGTTTAAATTTGTCATGTTGTGACTTCACAATTACATTTAATAGCATAACATAACACATTGTCTGAAAGGGCATTTTTAAATGCAAATGAGGGCATACAGTAAAATGTGTGGCTTTATTCTTTATATTACTCCATTGCCTTACACTGAAGTAAAAAAAAGAACTGTCTGTCTGAAAGTCTAGTCTTCTTTGTTTATGAGCTGCGTCAGAGCTTTCACATCACCTCCCAACCTTAGCCAGTGAACCAGTTACATGAGTAGTTTTCTGCAACCGCTATAGGATTCAATTTAAATGCGAGTGGACCTAAAGGGTAATGATTCAAATCAGAGGCCCTGCGCACCGCTGAAGCAGCCCATCAGCCCAAGTTGTTCAAGTTCGACTTCAGTTTCGTACCTTCGGCTGATGAGCGTATCTGCAGTGACGAGATTTGGCAATTTCCTTCAAGAACGCTTTACAGCCGGCTCACGTTGGGGGATGTGACGTGTGGGCGCCCATAATGACGCTATCGCACTCGACGCTGAGCTGTGCCGCTAAGCACACCGCCTGGCTACATGTGAGCGAGTACATGTCACATTGTGCTCTGGTATAGATTATCACTGTATTTGCACAGACTGTCATGCATAACTGCGCAGAGCCCGAGGAGAAAATCCTCGGCCAGTAATTGAGTGTGTACATCGGGCTAAATGTCAAACTATTTGGAGCCGTTCCTGAGCCGCGGTCCTCTTCTCCATTAGCCTAATGTGACTCAGTTACTCAATTAGGTTTTGTTCAAATTCATTGGATTTTTTTTATTAAAACCCAATCCGATAGTAATAGATGTGCCTCTGGGAGGCTTTAAAAATCAATTTACTAAACAGTCTAAAATTACCATCATAATGTCTCCTTGGACTGGATTTACCTATCGAAGGTGCTTCTCGTTAAAGTGACTCCCATAACAGTGTGATCCTCGATTCCAGCGTTTGGTTCTGGCCTCTAAATGGGAACCTAAAACAAAGCTGTCAAAACAGCAGCTTCAGGTGTTACCTGCAGCTAATGATGTAGAATACTTAGGCTTCTGAATCTGCTTTAGAGCGGTAGATTTAAACCTAATACTGTGAATACAATCGGCTAGTCTTGGCTCATTAATAAGGCAGGGAGAGCAACCAGCAGACAGGATTAATTAATTATGAAGTGGCATTTATGGATAACAACCTTCTGGTGGATATCGTGGCTAATGAATATGCATGAGACGATCAAAGGCATCCAGTTGAATGAAATGATAAAATGTCTGCATTCACATCCATTACGTGGTTCTGGCCACATCATGTGAGCGAGCGGCAGGTCACATTTTCCAATCCTTTGATGTTTGGAGCATCAGTAATTTCCCAATTTCTTGGAAGCTTTTCAGGCATGATGTAGCAACAGTCTAGTTTAGAAGTACCGCTAAGCTAACCTTTCAGATGGTTGGATGGTTCATTGACAGATATTTCCTCTCAGATCACTGACAACTGGGTTTACAAAATCAAATCTGAATTTTCCTTCATTTTGACTCCATCACCTCTGATATCATCCTGTCAGCCGTGTTTCCCCAATCACACCTTTTTTGGGCACCTGCCAACCTGGCAAGGTAGAAAATCTTTATTAGACAGAAACGCGTGACTTTTAAAGATTCATCCCTGGTTATTAGGTGTCAGTTTGAGCAGCAGGACACAAGAGCGGAGAGATCTACCTGAAAGCATGGTCTGCACACCTGCAGCTCAGAATGTGTGATGCCTTTAGTAGCTAGCTCTAAACACATCAGAGAACACTTTTAGAGCAGTAAAACTGCCACAGTTGCTCTTCCGAGAAGTACCGAGGTTGCACAAATTAACTTTTGCATTTTATCTGAATCTGCATCACATTTGAAAGGGCTCTTCATCAGCTCTTCGCTATCATCGTGCATGGACTGACTTTAATCCATCTGCTGGTTTTGTTTAGCGGCATTAATGATTAGAAGGTTAATTACCAGAGGAAACAATATAAGATCCCATGGAGAGGTAATAAGTATCGATCGTGAGGCCTCCTGTGTTAAAGGGTCAGGCGATGACCTCACAGATAATTATTGTAATTATCAGCTGACTGCTGAGCTCTGCAGCATCGTTCGCCTGGCTGTCACAGGTTTACATCCCCTCTGCTATTAGACAGCAGGCAGCAGCTCCAAAGGCTGGTCGAGGGCTAAATCCTGAAAGCTGAGCTAAACTTTCCGGTTTGCATTAAATCGACCGGACTTTCTAACCTGTCGTAGCTTTGTAACGCAGCCCTGGCTCGCTCCCATTGTAAGTACACACACCTGTATTTAACTTTGGTAGATGTGGTGGTTGAGTCTGAACTAAAACTGAACTTTCAGCCATGTGTTTCTGCGAGTCTACATGTATAATTAACCAGTGCAGATATGCAAACGTTATTGCAGCAGATGGTAGATAAGGCCATTAAAAAATTAGACACTTTCTGTTTCAGACCCTAATTGAGTCGCTATCCGAACATTAATGCGCTAGCCTGCAAGGTCAAACTAATTAAATAGTGATAATCAATAGGATTCTGCATTATTAATCTTATAGAACCTATGAGAAGACTCGTGTTAGAGAACAATCATCCTAATGAAGGTCAACCTAATATTCCCCTTAGCGTTATGGGCTGTTTAACCCTCATGTTGCTGCTACTAAAGCTGAACGGACGTTCATTTGAAGCTCTGGCGTAAAGGGACGAAGTGGATTCAGCGTCCACGCGCTGACCTTCCCTAAACGATGATGGATGGCGATCTGCTCATCTCATTGTCTCCTTTCTCTGCTGCATCAGTCACCAGCAGCATCTGATGATTGTTTTCGTCCTTTAAAGTCGGACGGAGGTCAAACAGGGGAACTTATTGTACCTCGAAGTGTCCCAAACGCACAGTAACTGGAAAACTGCTTTTAACCGAAAATTCCGCATCATTTAACAAAAAAAAAAGTGGTGGGAAGTCATCTTCATGGTGTTTTTAGGCGGTCAGTTTAAGGTAGTATTTGTTGAAGCCTCCTTCACAGTTTAGGAGAAATGATGCTTCTCCGTGTTATTTTTGCTGATGACACACAGCTTTTCATTAAATTGTTGCTGCTGATCTAGAAACATAATCTCATCATCACAACAATTTGGCCTCAGATCTTATCTAATTATGAAGTGGCATCTGAACATCAGACTCGCCCCAGTGGCATTTATTACGTGTCATTATAAGATCATTTGGTGCTCTGTCAGTGAAGACAGCTGGTTTGTTTGTTTGTTTTTTAATGGCGCTGTACAGATTTTGCGTCCGTTTCTCCCCGGGGCTTTCCCTGATGGCCGACACATCCTCCTGGCAGGAGGGATGGTGCCTGTCACCTTTTAGTGTGCAGCGAAGGTGAAATGATATTTGAGCACCCTGCCAAATGGGAGTGCTCTCTCCTCTCACTCTCGCTGTCAAACGTGATCACTGTCATTTCGGCTGCCAGTCCAAACAGGGGGTTCACATGGCTTCACCTCCTTTTAGGGTGGTCAAGACGGGAACCCTCCATTTGACCTTGGTTCGCAAATCTGCTTGCTGGCATCGTAACAGCAGGCTGTGTGAAGGAAAGTTACCATAAGGTATTAAGAGAAGACAGAAAATGCACATTTTTCATTCAAATCAGATGTATTATGGAGAGTGTTACGCTGTAGTCTTGGGATGTGGAGCACTTAACTGCTAAATTAACTGATTTTCTATTCAGAAACCTGCAGACAGGTAGCCATCTTGTTTACGCACTTCTGTGTTGATGCATTCACATCTTAGTATCTTAGTTTGTTCTGGATTGAAAAAGAGACCTCCTAAAGTGCCTTTTCTAGCTCCTACAGACAGCAACAGCAGTGATGCCTCATCAGAGGGAGACAGTGGGCTTGAAACAGAATATCGATATACCCTCTGGATTAAAAAGAACACTGGCTAATAAGAAGCGCTGGGCTTCACTTAGCTCCTATAATTCATCAGTTGTGTGCAGGCTTCTTTCAAAAATCACTGTTGTTTTCCTCAGATGTCCTTGCTCTGTTCATGCTACTATTTTAAGTGTAGTGAGACAAGTGGGTCTCATAAGGAGCTCAAGAGAAAAATGTGTGAAAATGAAGGTGAAATCATATAAGCTCTGAGGAATTTGTAAAGCTTGTACATGAGGAATTAAATTGGCAGCCAAAATAAACGGAAGCAGACGGAAAGTTTTAACTTGCGCATTGGTGTTTGTTTAAAGAACTGGATTAAAGTAAAAAATGAAAAGAGGGTCAATTCTTTGAGTCGGGTTGTTTTATTTTTCTTGTGGAAGTGTTAACCCTCTTGTTCATGCTGTATGTTCGATATTTCTGTTTCGGTAAATTAGCTCATGCTTGTTAGCATTTGAGACGAGAGGAGGATGTAAATGGGACTCTATATTCAAAGTTTTCGGTTCCTGTAATCAAATTCTTTCTCTACCTCCTCCCTAAAACCCAGCAATCACATTTGTCTCTGACATATATTTTATAAATAATGCCTCTGGAGCATCTGAGTCACCAAATCCACGTGTAGCATCTGCTGCAGTTGGCTGTCGGTGCCAGTTGGTGCCCCTGCTTTTTCCTGTATCCACCATCATTCCGTTTTCTGGTGGTGGTTCCCCCCCCCTCCACTTTTCCCCTTTTCTGGCTCATTTGCTTCCCCGATCCCCATGTCGAGCTTCCTTCCAGGCCTCTCGGTACGACAGCAGCCTGCCAACATACCCTGAGGTCACACGTGGTCACAGCTAATGTGACAAAGCCAGCTGCTCATCATTGCCTGGCCGGCCGCTCAACAGCTGGGATTGGATGTAAGGGTCACCAAGCTTGGCCTAAGGGCCGTCCTGGGTGGATCACAAAGCTCACATAGGTCTCCTGCACAGATGAATGAGCAGAACTCTGTTCTCTAATCTGCTTCCTTCACTAAAATAGATTTTGATTATCCAATCATAAATATGGTTTTATGTGTTTATTTTTTCCTCATCCAAATGTGATTTAGTTCCCTGAGATGTGTGGTGCCACCCTAACTCCTGAGCTGCCATATCGAAAGTTCACAAAGTAATTCTAAAACTTTAGAAAGAAATATTTTCTTCACCGGGTGCATTTACAGTGATTTTATTGTAATTGGTTTTTCTGTGGTAAAACCAGTGGGTGTGATGAGTATGTAGTTGATAAAATGCAATGGTAGTGCTGAAAAACTATCTCTCTGTGGGTCATTGAACATGCAGAATACTGCTTATCTATCAAAAAAGTAAGAACATTATTTTAGCAATACAGGAAATCGCTCCTGCAAACCCCCGAATGCTCAATGGGCAGATTCTGCACCATATTTGAGCCATAGGAGACTTAATTTAAGCAGAGCAAATAAAAATAGATAATTTGCAGATCTCACATTTGGAGCAGCATCCCAGAATAGTTAACACGAGGTAGGGCTGAACTTTATGTCCTTGCAGTGTGACTCTGTCTCCTGTCAAGTCAATTTCCCCTTTGGGTGCCGACAGCCAACATCGAAGACAATCGTAAGATAAACAACCCCAGCTGTCTATGACTGCAGTTTTCAACGTAATCATCCCTAACAAAGGGGAGAGAAAGGCCCCTCGCCCGCGCTAATTGTCAATAAAGGGTTTCAGCATAATTGATTTCTCTTTCATTCGGCTTCCAATTTGTCCCTGTTGCAACGGTGTTTGTGTCTCTGGGGTCCAATCTCAGGTTTGGTTTGAAATGTTTCTGCAACAAACAGCCCTGCGGATCAAGAGCAGCAGGATGCAGAGCTGACGCAAAGCTGGTCTTTTTGCCAGCCGCCGCTGCGCATCGGCAGAGATGCGGCCTGCAGCTTCCTGCTTACATCATTTAACTAGGTGCCGCAGGTTTTTGATTTAAATGAGACTCTGGTTATCAACAGATAACCGGGCAAAAGATTGGTTTCTGTCAGCCGCATGTTCCAGAAACTGAGGCGATGCTCAATACTGGGAGATAATTGAACTGGAAAGCACGGGGAGCACGTAAATGAGTGTCAACAGCCTGACAGAGGATTTCTGGGATTTGGCTGGAATAGGAGGCAAAAGGCTTCTTCAAACCTGCTTTGGATTCCTTGATAATGCAACAGGAGATAAGGCAGCGCAACTTATCTTGGAGCTGCCACACACAAACAGGCATGGCTGTACATCGATAAGCAGCGTCATCTTCAGCGCCCTGCTTTGGCAGGATCACAAGAGGTTTATTTTAAAGATGCTTCCTCAGTCTTACTGTTATATTTATCTCTCTTTCATCCTCCTGTCTAATTGAGACAGAGATTACAGGTGAGCGCTGCGCCCACACATGCACTTTCGTGGGATTTTTTTTTTTTTTTCAGATGCACTTAAGAAGCCTTTGAATGCAGTATTTATGTTTTGAAATTTATACTTGACTTATAGACGACTTTGATGGTGTATACTTTTGTTATCCCCTTTAGATGCTATTGTAATAAAAGCCTCCCTCATAATGCAGGTATGCTGGTTAAATGTGTGCCGTCGTGTTTGTTTTCACTGATATAGATTACTAGATTAGGATTGACTAGAGTTGTCTTGATTTATATTTATTTAATAACATTTTGTACTGGTGCTAAACCGTTACCCGCTAGCATGGCGTTCCAATTGAAATGTCACTTTTAGTTACTGTCACTTACACACTGAGCTGCTGTGAATGAGCACGGATGAAACTGTCAAGGTACAGGATGATTTAAACACCTTTTTTGCGTGTTTGTGGTTAACACTGCCACCAGATCGATGATGCCATATGTTCAAAACCAGCGCTGCGTTGCTGTGTGGACCTTTGGCCCAACCACAGCGATTATCAATTCGATCTGACTGAATCTCCACTTGGATAAATACAAAACAAAGATTCTTAAGGGCAAAAAACAACCTGATCCTGAGTGGTAGATCTGACGCGATGGCCAGTCTCAGCATCCTCTGATTCCTGAGCTACATAAATGTATAGAATCTGACTTTGGAATGACTGGACTTTTAGTCTTTCGGAGTGGCAGGCTGTTTGTCTGTGCAGATATAATGTAAGTAGTCATCAGTGAACTCAGGGGACCTCAGCATATTTGCCGTAATTGATCTATACTGGTAAAATCAAGACAAAGACAAAGTGCTACTGACACAAATTAACAAACAACAGAAGGAAATAGTGCAGAACCCACGTTCCTGCCTGTGTGTGAGGATGAAAGCCGAATATAAAACAGATGTATTTTCTGATGCTCTTCTCCCGGGAGCTTTTTACTTATTCACAGTCTGGAAGACGGAGGTCAAGATTCAGTTTTTGGAAATCCGAGCACCCTGTGGCAAGCTCATTTCACCAAAGCTCCTCACAAGATTTCTTCTCTCCTGGCTCACCTTCCTGCATCATTTCTAAAGAACAAAACATTTTCTTGCTGGGTGCAGCTGATGGTCTAACAGTGAATTTTTTTTCCTTCCACGTTTGCATTTAATTAGATGAGTCATTCAGAGGATTCAACCAAAAAGCACGTAATTAAATGAAAACTGGCACACAATCTGACTCATTTATCATGGAGGCACTGAGGCGGTGTGAGGCGCAGCGTACTGTATGTAAATGAGGGAATAGGCTTTGTGTCAGTAAAACCTCCCCTGAGAGAACCCTCGGTGTCCTCGTACAAGTCACCTTGATGACACGGGTGTGTACGTAATCTGTCTAGGCCGCTTTGGTACCCATAATTAGCCGTTTGCGGTGCTTAGTGGTAATACTGTGAAAAGATCTGGCTCCAGAATTTGGGCAGATTTTCTTGGGGGATTCAGTTTAACCTGGCTGTTCCTCCGCACGTCGTTTGGAACTTGCAAGTTCACATGACGCCAACATCACACACAATGTGTTATTATAGACAAAGTTTTGGGTGGCTTTTCATTTTGTGTTGTAGCAACCAACAACAGGACTGACCACCGGGCAATTATTTTTCACCTGCCCAAGCAACTGCACTTCTAATTGATTTGTGCAAGAAGCACATACGGCACATGAATGCCAGATCACTTTGTAACCATGGTAACAAAGTACTGCCTGCGTTACCCGTTTTGTGTCTGTTTTTCCTAACAGATCCTGATATATGTGTATTCAAATACAAGTTGTGTGTGTTTTGGATTTAGGAAGGTTAGATCACGTCACTTTTAATATATATAAATATATATATATATATATATATTTTTTTTTTTTTTTTTTGCATCGTGTATTGCATACTGTGATGTGCTGTGATGTCGCCGGTTACTCCTGTTTTAAAGCCTGGCTGTATTTCAAGATATCAAACTAGTGATGTTGTTTAATGCTGCCGTTTAGTAAAATTAGTATCTTTCATTTACATTTCATTTAGCAGAGAATGTTTGCTGAATTCTGATTTAAGTCTCTGAACTAATCAGTGATCTGCTTATTTTATTAACCGAGATGAGAGCTTTACCTTTGTAGCTTGTAAATACTTACCCAGCTGCTTAGTCAAGAGCTTTTTATTTAATTAAATGTTTTTTATGGTGCATTTTTACTCAGATGAAGTTCTCTGTGTCCTTGAAGCTGGGCTTTAATGGTCGGCTACTAACAATTTCAAATATTTGAACATCCGCCATGCCCACATTTTGCTTTAAAAGAGTTTTCATCCTTTTTGAATGTAAACCTCTCCTGACTCTGCCAGCATGCAGCCTGTGTTGATTACTCTTTCTCTGCCGTCCCCCAATGGTCACTCGCCCCCTCCAGAGGCCTGGCATGAAATAGCTTTAGCCGCAGGATACATTAGTCGGATGCATTGTTTGTGCTCCCCATTGTTTCAAATAATAGGAATTGAATGGATTAGATGTGGCTAATGTAGCTGTCAACTTCCAGCACCCTCCTCAGGTTTCATTAGCGTCCCCCAGACTGTGGCGCCACGGTGGCAGGCAGCACTTGCAGCGTCTGAGCATTCATTAGGGAGAAATTCAAAGGCTGCACTCTGGGAAATTGTCAGAGCAGATGGTAACTGCTTCAGGCCTTAGGACAGACGACAAAGAACCATGTTTATGTTTTGTTAACTGACTTACCGAATTGACATCACATGAAGTTCACTTTTATTACCATTTTTTCCCCCCCCAGGGTATTGATCGCAGACAGCGGTGGCACTTTTTTCTTTTCTTTTTTTTTTCTTTATTTTTTTAAGACAGACAGGAAAGATTGTTAAAAACATTCATTCTTTTTACAATGGAGGGCCACCCTTTCACAGGATGATTCAATCGATACATTTCTTTCTGATGGAATTGTGTGTGAGAAGCATTTCTAGACTGCAACACCATAACAGGACGAATGGGGAGATTTTAGAGGCACCAGGGAGCTCTGACGGAAATATGACCTAGCCGGGATTGGCATGGACCTGCAAACATGATGTTGTTTTAATCCTTTAATATGTCACACAAATGCAGCTTATATTTCAAGACAAAGGTTGTTTTTGTTTGTTTTGTTTTTAAAGGGTTTGTTTGAGTTATCAGGAGCCACCCCGGCTGACTGAGGGCAGTGGTGACACGCATTTCAATACAGGCTTTCTATTATCTTTTAATGTGTATCATCACTTTGCAAATGAGCCAATTAAATAACATGGAGCTTGCTTCACTGTTTTACAAACAAATACAGTCAAAGCTCTCGCTATCTCGGTCTTTTCACTCCTCTCTTTGGCTCAGCTGGGACCTGTGATGCTCCGATGTGTTGCCCCATTTTCGGCTCAAAGCAGCTGCTGTGTATCTGTGCTCATCTCTGAAGGCGGCCACGATTCCCTTTCTCTGAGCAAAAGCAAGATGGCATCATATATCTATTTTTTTTATATGTTATGATTGCCCTGGCGGGTAAGCCGAAGGTGCGAGGAAGACCGCAAGCGTGGCTTAGCCTTTTTGTGTTCCTGCAAGAAAAATGGATGAGCCTATTAAATTGCTGGTAATCGCTCCAGGGGCAGAAAGAACATCAGTAAATACCCCATCCACCCCTTAGTATCCTCAGACAGGGTTCACAACATTGCCTACTGACCTTCTGGAGTCAATTTCCAAACAGCTGGGCTGCTCCAAAACTGTTTTTTTTTTGCCCCCCACAGATATAATCAAAAGATTTGTGCTGCTTGAGTACATGAGACTACATGAAGACTGAAATAAAAAAGACTATTGAGCCAAAAGTGAATTGGACAGTTTCATTCAGTTTTGCCCTGTCGGCACATTAGCAGATAATCTGGGAGGCAATATGGCAGTGGAGCGATTTCAGAGTTTAGGGGATAGAAGGAGATGCATCCATGTTTCACATCCGGTGGTTTGATCTACAACAGCATCGTCGAAACCCGGTCCTCGAGGACCACAAAGCAGCCAGGCGTTCTGTCCTTCCAGGCGGAAAACCCATTTAAAAAATGCAGGTGGGAACGCAGGTGAAACCTGGCTGGATTGCAGCCTTTGACCCTGTGTTTTCACAACCCTGAACTGTAGAAACTAAAGACCAGTGTTTACGTATTTGCTGTGGAGTTGTTACTGCCTGGAACTATATATCCTGCAGTCCCGCACTGAGGACGTATCTTTTCATATTTCCTGTATTTTGGCCAGGAAATGAGAATTAGTCAGCCTGAAATGTGACAGCCAAATGGCTCTGTGGATTGCTCTCAGTGCAGTACCAGATGGTTGGCTGAAGTATATCTGAGACGGCGAACCGTAATGTGCATTTAATGATGTCAATTCTGGCAGCTTTTTAACATGAGTTAGTGTTTAGGAATTGACAAGGATACGTCAAAAGGTAACACAGCACAATGATTGCACCCTAATACAAACAGAAGCATGGTGCTGCTTCACTGACCGGCTTACATCACTGATTCAGTCCGGGTTTTAGATTCCAAGGATGCTTCCTTGAATGGGAAGATAAAGCTCCATCACAGATAACAGCTGCGTCGTCCCTCATCAAGGATCTGTCGTGTTTAGTCAGCTTCAGGTTCCTCGGACACCTATATGAGATTACCAGTATGTGCATAACCGCCTCTTGGTTCTGTTTACTATTGAAAAAAAAAAAAAAAAAAAAAAAAAACAACGAAAAAAGCTTAAAATCAAAGTTCAGTTTATTACATTTCTTCTGTAACTAATATCTTAGCCAATGACATTTTTGGACTGAATACTTGTGTTTGCCACCCACATTTGCTGTGTGATCACCAATGTCTCAGTTTCTGGTGTTACGTCAGATCAGAAAAAGGAAATCTTGTCATATAGCTTTTCTATGCGTTTATAAAAACGTTCACCCACCTTTTCAAGTTTGTGTGTCGGTGTCCGTGAGCAATATTTGTTTCCCAGGCAGCCCAAATCTCTGATATCATGCCAGTGAGCAGCTCAACTCCACAGGGAATCAATTAAAAAACTGGGTGAGGAGACTTTGATTGTGGTAAGTAGGATGAGGTTTTTAGGGATGAAGAAGCATTTCCTGGCTCAGCTTCTGTGGTGCTAATGTAGAATCAAAAGCTGCAGCAGTAAGCCTAAGAAATCTTCTAACGGTTGAAGGCAGAAGCTCTGGAACAAGTTTGCTTTTGGGTTTTTTCTCCAAAATTTGGCAAAGTTTTATGGCACCAAAAGTTAATCAAGTAATCACCTCAGAAAATAGATCTAAATCTCGCAAATGTCTTATTTTACACGCAAGCGTGCAATAGTTGATGCCAGCTGCCTCACAGGCCTACAGTAAGCAGTTTTAGAAATTAAACCTTTCACTTGAATCATCCAACAATTTCATACAAGAGAAAAATTAATTAGAACTACAAATAGTACCTATATTCAGCTCCGCACTGGGAGGAAATGACAGGCGCTTTGATATTGATACAAGTCTGGCAGACAGTGGTTTGGCCTCCCTCATGTAAGTCATATTATTAGCCAGCTCAATGGACTGGTTAATGACAAACTGGTCTGTTACACTCGTCTGTAAACAGACGCATGTGGTGACAGAGCCAAAAAGCTGCCATTCACAACATTTGCCTTAAAAAGCTGGAAATGTTGCTCATCAATAAAAGCATTAACAAAGATCTGCTATGTTTGCTAGGTTTAAACAAGTGCTTTAAACTGTAATATTTGTAAGTGGTATTGTGAATAAGTCTTTTGTTAATTATATAAAAACAATAGATGCACCATTTACATGGGACTAATTTTGTTACTTTTTGATTTTACCTGCATTTATCCAGTATTCAATATCTTTTATTTTATTACTTATACATTTTTGTTTGTTTGTTTTTGGCCGGGGGGGTGGGGGGTTCTATGCTCAAAAGCTCAGCAGAATGTAACTTTGAAAAATAGATTTTCAACCAAGTGCAATTTCCCCGCTGTGGGACGAATAAAGATCTATTCTATTCTATTCTATTCATCACTCACAGTATGAATGTCTTTCTAAGAACTTTTTTTCATGGCGTTTTGGCGTAGGTGGACATGTTAAAGTAAAAAGAATGCGAATGAGGCAAGTATGAGAAATCGGCCAATGTTACGCCTGAAAATCTGAACTCGATGAAAGGTGGCCATTTTAAGAGAACACACCGATAATATCTCCATGAAATAAGCAACAACTGTCAATTTGAAAGTTTGTTTCTAAAAATGATAGCTGAACACTAAATGTCCATCTGCTTCCATTTTACACTTACTTTATTGTGGCTGGAAGCCATTCATGCGATCTAGGGCCATTTAAAAATTCTATCTTCACAATGAATACTGTCTTCTCCGCTCCCTCATTTTTAATCCCAGGTGACTCAAACATCTGTCAGGATGACTGAACGTCGATAGAGTGGTACAGCAGGGAAAGGAAGTGGAGGAGAAAGGAGGGGGAGATGCGGATCCTGTCAGCAGTGATGGCTGGGAGACAGTCAGAATCTCATCAAGATGTGATGAGTATCACTCAACAGCCAGCATATGCGCATGAGAAGGATGTGGGACACACAGAAACTTCCTATAACACATAAATAGGTCGTCATTTTTCCACCTGATGGATGTTTTTATCCCCCAACAATATCATTGCTGCATGTATCAAGGCGGCACCCGACAACCCTGCCAGAGATGGTGTCATACTTTATCTACTGATGGCATATAGTTACAACTTATGAGCTGCTGGAAGCTGTCTAAAGTATGACAGAACCTCCCGTGATGCTTTGGGGCAGCCTTTTAACGAGGAAAGTGCACCTTTCTACATCTTTACCTGGCAGACTTATCAGATATTCACACCGGCCTAATTAAGCAAGAATGGGATGTGTACTCCCAGAGCAAATTTTGCAGTAATGACATATAGACCTAATTATTTTTTGGTTTATTAAAATATGATTTCAGCACTCCAGTTCTCAAGGTCTCCAATGTGGAAAGTAGCTGTGGTGAAGAGCTAATGGCTCCATGTTATTATCAGAGAAGTTTGATAAAATTTTTTTCATTTGAACTTGATTTCCCATGTGAGAATTTGTTCCATTTTCACAACCAGGGCACTTTAAGGCAAGAGAGTGAGAAATCCTCGTCTAAGCTGTCTGTGCAAACAAACACTTTCTAATCAGGCTTCTCACCAAAACAAACTGGGAATATTTGCTACGCCCATACTTTGCAGATATTCTTGCAAATTTAGAAACTTCTAATTGAAACTGTATCTTCACTGAGGCATAAAAATCAGGAAAGGGTGGCATCCAACTCAGATTAAAGTGTCTAAAGCTGTGGCACATTGTGTTTTACTTGTCATTTCAGCAAATGTTCTTTTGTTTAGAGACACGGCAGAAGAGTTGAAGGCAAACTCAAATCATTATTTATAAAATGTTGGTAGTGTGACCTTTAATGACACTGCAAAACATTCTTCAGGCTAGATACCGAGGGAAACATCTTTATTATTGATACAGTATGTGTTTATCATCTTACTGTATCATTTTAACTGTAGTTAAGTGTTTAAAATGCAGTATGGCACAAAGGTCCCACATGCTCCTTTGAAATTCTTCCAAGAGACAAAAAAAAAAAAAAAAAAAAAAAAAACAGGCCTAAAAGACCTCTACATTCTATTACTATTCAGTCACAAGTGCTGGAAGTTGCTGCACTTTTTTTTAGTAATTTATGAAAAATGGGCCTTTAAATTAAATAATTTAATGACACAACAGTTTTAGCTGTAAAACAAGCTCCAGAACGACTCCCGTAGTGCACTAAGATTGCTCCACACTGCTTCACAAGACATTCATGTTAGTATAAATCATTGTAAAATGGCAAACCTCCATTTACAGAAACTGTGCTGCAGGCGGCTTCATTTGTCACGGAGTAACACTCGCACCCATGTGCTGCATTTGACATCTACACCGTCCTCATACTGTCAGTTCTTCTCATCCGACTGCCCAGCGTAAATGTCGTACAATCAATTAACTTTTCCATTGCTAGAAATTCACATAAAGACGGTGCTTAAATTCAAATTACACTTCGCGACGGTGCCACAACCGGCTCCCCTTTGCTATATCAACAACTTGCATAATTGATTAACAATAGTAATTGCTAATACATAATGGATAATAATTGCAAAAGGCCTCCAGCAGTTTGTCTCATTTAAGTATCAAAGAAAGGACCCCCTAGATGATGAATTTCAAACACTTGGAGTGTCAGTCAGGCCTTAATTAAAAGGAGTCTAGTATTGAACTTTAATACACTTGGGAAAAAAAATGTATTTGTAATTCATAAGAGTAAGGATGCTATAACAATTAGTAGGAAAAATGTTCTTTTAAAATGACTCTAAATAAACTTTGCCAGTGTAAGGAAAAGTTATCCGCGCTATTAACCATCCAGACAGGCTGCCACTTGCTGTCCCACGTTCCTGTACCGGTAATTCCCATTAAAACGTGGGAGGGGGAGCGGCCTGGATGCTAAAGTGACCAGCCTGGGTAGACACCTGCATCTATTCCTGTCTGTTTTTTGCTGCATAATTAAGATACAGATGTCCGTAAATGCGATCCGACACCATTAACAAGTGGTCTGGAATCCAGTGGGGCAGAGTTGGCAGTGCCGGATGTGCTGTGTTTGATCTTGCTGCCGAATTGCTCTTTTCACCTGAAATTACAGAGGAATTATAACAAGTCCAGGTTGTTTAGATTATAATGGGGTTTAGTGTTTTCCTTTGTTTAAGTTGATTTTTTATTTTTATACACATTCTTGGCAG
>CAAE01014553.1:318644-359716 GCA_000180735.1 Tetraodon nigroviridis
GTCTTTAAAGTGGAATATTGCATTTTAGTTTCTGCAGTTCTGCAAAGGTTTTTGACTTTTTTCACCTTTTTTGTTAAGTTCATATTGGGTTTTTGTTTACTTTTTGGATACCCGGTCTTCACCCAGTAGTATATCAATCCTTTTTTTTTTTTTTTTTTTGTATGTGCTGAGGAGAGCAACCTATAAAAGCTGGTTTTTTTTTTAGGGCGCAGTAGTTTTACAGCCTAAATTACCTCCTGAGTAGAAGCCAGAAGCAAGCATTTTTCAGTAAGCCGTCCGCAAACCCCTCCGTTAAAAATTCATGTACCCTGCTTGGAGATCCTTGGCTTGATATATAACGCCTCAGACAAGAGAGACGGGTACAAATGAAAGACTGCTGTAATGTCAAAACTAAAATAATGAACAATGAAAACCAATTTCCAAATCATATGAGTTGACATATTGACGTGGAGCTCACAGTGGCTGTGTGGTGTCCATAGGAGCATCGTGAAAGCTGACATGCGACCAGCACCTGACGAGCGCTGCAAAGGTAAAGGCAGCATCAGTTCCCTGCTGGACAGATCATACAGGTACTA
Source organism: Tetraodon nigroviridis (assembly GCA_000180735.1). Taxonomy (NCBI): domain Eukaryota; kingdom Metazoa; phylum Chordata; class Actinopteri; order Tetraodontiformes; family Tetraodontidae; genus Tetraodon; species Tetraodon nigroviridis. The sequence goes on from CAAE01014553.1 coordinate 319,220, forward strand.
CTCGAAAAATTAGAATATCCTGAAAAATGCGTGCATTTCTGTAACTCAAATTTATAGGTGGAATGTATATAGTATATAAACAAATGGTATGCAAAAAGATATAGTTAAATAAAGCAACTTTTACACCATATTCTAATTTTCCGAGCAGTACTTGTACATGAGGTGGGGAGCAGAGAAATGATTGCCAGGCCAGAGGTTTAGAGGGTTTATCTGTGTAAATGTTATACAGACCCAAGCATGTAAACGCCACACTCTTCTATATGTATCTAAGCTTGGGCACCTCAGCTCTGTTTTCATCTCTTGGCTGGCTGTTGGAACTGATGTGCTGTGGTGGTGAAATTAGCTCCTCTGAGTGCTTCTCGCTTGTATTATTTACGAGCTAGAATGGCTGCAAGCTGAGCAACTATCACTGTAAAAGGTGCCAAATATAATCAAAACAGTATCAAAGCCGCCCGATGTAGACAAAAGGAAAGCTTTTAGGAATGCTTAAAAGCTGGTATTAAACTTGATCAGGGAAGTCAAGAATGTCACACTTGTTTGGGTTTGATTAAATCATATTCAAATTACATTACAGCAAGCATTTATCTGTGATGCCAACAACGTGTCGCGCTTTGTTTTATGCCACAGAGAGCATGAATTTATCAGAAAGGACAGACAGAGTTTCCCTGGGAAGTTTGGAGTTAGCACACCACAATACAATATAGTGGTCTCAGATTAGTGACACTAAAACACATAATTAATCTCATTTCAATAGTTAATAAATGAAATAATATTTATTAATCCTAAAAGATTTCCATTTTCTCCATGAAAAAGCTATAGTAGCTTTATAACACAAAACTTTTGTGATATAAAAGGTAGCAGCAGCAGTTATACATATCTGATTGCTCTTTTTTCCACTTTCTGCATCCCAGCATCTGCCTAATGAGTCTAATTAAATGATGCAGGCAGGGAGATGAATATGAATGAATGTTTCAGGATTTCTGTTTGGACAAAGAGGGAAAGACGGCTAAAATTGACTTCATTTCTCCAGTTTTATATCGGTCCTGGGTCATAATGCCTGGTTTGTCATGCTGATGCTGTGGTTGAGTAATTACAGCGCAGGCGCCTTTTGTTTCTTTCATTAATGGAGATTAATAATATTTCTGTACAGTGAGGGGAAATTAATTAAAGAACAATGTTTTGACTTTGTTGGCTGCAACCTCTTGACGTTCCTCACACACTAGGCCCCTGGAACATGTTTTCAAAGACTCCTATTTTTATATAGTAATCAGAAAAAATGTTCTATCATCCATCACCTGCTGCTGTTCTTTTATATTGAATGCACAGTAATGGCTTTATCTTTTTTTACTTTATTTATAATTATTGACAAATTTCAGTATTTTAGGGAATCTTTCCCTCATTTTAGAGCCTGATTATTTCTTACACAGGCTTTCAAATTAACGAGCGTCGACTGAGAAGAGTTGGTTATTTATTGCAGAATATCTTCATAATTATATGAAGAATACTGTTTTTTTTTTTTCATTTGTTGCACTGCTATTGTCTAATTGTATTTAGTCATCATATGAGTACAGATTTGTACAAACACAGCAGCCTCTTGGCATGGGAACAGTACATGGATCATCTGAGGACAGCAGCACTTTAAATGTTTATTTTAAGGTAAGACACGCTTTATATTAGGTCTAAGCATACAGTTTATGTAAATACCTTTCATTTTCCCTTTTTACCTTTTATTTTACACTCCAGCACATTTTTGATGTTGCTCCAACATCCCAAAAAGCACAAAAATCCAAACACTTTATATGTAAGTGCAAATAATTTATTGAGTTACCATGTAGCCAAATATTGTCAGCGTCAGTAGAAATACTTGGCAGCACATGCGGTTTATTTTACCTTTATTTTACAATCCCTTTAATGTATGCAAAGAGAAAAAAAATATAGCATAACAATTTGCAAAAGGGCTCATATTTCAATGTTAAAGTACCGTAGATGTGATGAATATTTCCTCTATTGCTGTTTAATGAACTGACTGGGAACTCAATAAATTGGAGATATTAAATTATAATCTTCCCCCAATTATATTGTCTCCATTTGACTAATAAATGTATCCTATATTATTTCTGGTTTAGGTTGTAATTGTCTTTATCAGTTGGGGAACTGAAAATAATTCTCTGGCAAAGGATCATTTGATAAGAATCCAAAGTAAGAAATTACAGCTACCTGGGGGAAATGTCGGCAAAGTGATTAAAGTATAGCAATTACACTAAGTAGTTACTCTTCAGCACCCGCTCCTGGCGTGAAGCATTGGCCACGCTCTCCCTCGGAGGAGTGAGCGCTGCAATATTTGATAGAAAATCTTCAAAATCTTAAAAAAGACTATGATGAGAGCAAAGCTGTTGATACAACCGGGCGTGTGGGTGTGTGTGTGTTTAAATGTTTAGCAGTTATGGAGCTGGGTAATACATTAAGCTTATGAAAGTCCTCACAAAGATGGAAATAAAGGCTTTGTGTGTTTGTGTCACTCTGATGCCTGGCCTTTTGTCCCCTCATACAGACAACATATCACTTCCATAATGCTCCCTATCACCATAAGCCTCTCATCCCATTTCAAAGCCAGTGGCTTCTCTTCCATTTCAATCTGCACTCACCTTAATAGAGTTCACTATCACCTTCTCCCGACGGAGCAGCTTTGCCTTCCAGCCAATCTTCTTAGCTGTATGTTTTCATACTGTCCCCCTGGTGTGAGCCATGGGTCAACAATGAAACAGTGAGTACTTCCCCTCACAGTCATTCCCGCTGTCTCTATTGGTGCTCGGAGACCCCGGCGCCTCACAGAGCTGCCCCACATTGGTCCGTCGGAGCGCTGCGGTGTCAACAACCTCTTCATGTGCTGTGCAGGGATGAATAACTCAGGGCATCCCAACAGAGACGGGGGGTTTTTATCTTGAAATCATGCTGTGCTTCTCTGCAATAAAGAAAGTTGGATAGGACCTCCAGAGCTGGTGCATTTAAATCATTCACATACGTCCTAATATATATAAAGATGTGCCTATTTTGATTGATGGATGCATGCAACCTCTGTATTAGCCATCTCCTAATTTAATGCACTATGTTCCTCTGAACTTGCAGCCAGTCCTCTTATTTTGAAATCAGAAGTGATTGGAGACCTGCTAGAGGGTGTGTAGAAGCAGAGAAGCGGCACTGATTGAAAAGATTCACTGTTGTTAATAAGGATTCCTGATCGGACCCGTGAACCGCCGTGCTGCATTAATCAGACCAGAAAGTTCCTGATAAAGAAAGGAGACCGATGGTTGTGTTTAAATGTTAGAAATCCTAAAAATAAATGACAGGCGTGAATGAAGCCTTTTTTAGAGTGTCTCCATTATGGACTTTAATCAAAAAAAAAATCGAATACCTCATTACTTCAACATCTGTGTTTCTCTGTAATGGCCGCTTTAAATGGTTTTTATGCCCTGAATTCCATTTAACGATCAGACCCATCAGCCCATCCACCAAATTTGTCTGCTGTTTTCAGAATTACATAATGTATAATAAAGCAGCACAAATATATGTGAATCTTTTTAATGGATGTGCCAAATGTTGTACCATGTGTTGAGTGTTTTTCCAGCTGATTTAGTCATCATTCATATCTTTGAGGTTGAGCTGGAGAACGTCTGAGAGCTTGACTTTCAGTTGTTGTCTGTGTCTTTTTAAACTAAAGATATTAGATGATTATTCCCTAGTTCAGTATAGGAAATTAGATCCTCATGTTTTCTCCTAGGATTCAATTTATTGTCTTTTGTATTTATTTATTTTTTACCGCTGCGCTAATATATCCTCACCAACAAACTTGTTTTTGTAACCTTTAAAGAGCATTTTTGAGATGATGTAAGTTTCACTTATTTCAGTTGAAGCACATTACTGCTAAATTACTGTGTCAGGCAACAGCAGGAGCGGAGCACACAATGTGAGGGACAAAAGCACAACGTCTCGGTGTGTTTTTGCACTTCATTGCTTCATGCAAATGAGCGCCATTCTTCTTTGTCTTAGCCTCTAATGCACAAAGTAGTGTCTTGGCAGCTGTAAAATTATTTCATTCTGTGGCATGCTTTAGGATTAATAATTATTGTGTTTAATCTGAAGCACAGCGAGTGGATGGCCGAGCTCCCACTGCACAGCCGCGCTGCAGTGTTTTTTATCAAGTGGCCGGGGACGGCTAGCGGGACCCTGACGCAGGAGCCTCCTGTTATAGAATGTCAACAACTTGATAAGAACGTCTGCTGAGAAAAGTAAAGTTTCTTCCTGGGACTCCAAATAAAACAATTTTCTCTGGACTTTGACTCCAATCCCCCAGAGCTGGAGGCTAATAACAATTGTGACCTTGAAAATTGTGGAACGCAAACTATTTTATCCCCTCTGCTGGGGTCAGCCATCGTTTTTTTTGGTTGTTGTTTTTTTTTTTGTTTGTTTCTTTTTGTACTACACCTACCCACCCTGGACCCAAATATTATTACTCTAAAGTCCCTGTAGACCAGGGGTGGGCAAACTTTTTGATTCGTGGGCCACAATGGGTTCTAACATTTGACAAAGGGGCCGGACCAGGAGCAGATGGATGGAGTGCTTTGGTACCCCACCTCACTGGAGAAAAAAGACGCATCTTGGGATATGGAGAAAACATGTGATTTAATTTCAAATGAAAATGAAGAAAAGCATGACAACAAAATATCTGACTTTGGAATGAGTCTCAAAACACTGAAAATCAAATGAAAAAATGTGCCTTTTTTAAATTACTGTCATTTAATTTTTTATAGTTCAGCGGGCCGGATTAAAACGTTTAACGGGCCGCATGTGGCCGCCGGGCCGTAGTTTGCCCATGCCTGCTGTAGACTCCTGGTAGGGGTGAGGGGTTGCTTTTATTAATCACTATATAATCACTACATCGATCACTAATATAGAAAATAGGTCACCAGATAAACGATTAACTATCTCTGGGAGAAATACTGAGAATTTGTGTCGCTACATCGTTCATTTTAGAAGGGATTTGATTTTCCAAGATGAAGATGACATTTAATAAATATAAACAAGTCATTTAAAACGGGCCCCTGGTGCATGCCGGAGGCCCTTATTGTGTGATGGGTCTGATGTGTTATTGATGGGCTGTTCTCGCAGGGACACATTTGGTAACAGTCAAGAATGTAGAAGAATACTACACCTAAGATTTAGTTTTGAGGAGATTCTTTAGATTAAAAATCTCCAGTTAATAGCCGGGTTTTAGTCATGTTGGTTGATCATTTTTCGATAGAGGAAGATGTTTTTTTAATATGGATAGCTTTGCAGCAAATGGTGAAACTATGACTCACAAAAAGGGGTAAAATCAATTAACAACAGTGAACCTTGGCAACACGGTACAAAAATGCTGTGTGAATTTAAGTAGCAGGAACAATTCTGAGATGCGTCACTCTTCGTTTTACCTTTCATGTTCTTCTTCTCCTCCTCTCTGTAATTGCCTGTGCTAATCTCATCTTCTTGTCTTTGACACGTCAGGGTTTTGTACAAAACTCATATTCAGGGTGTCAGAATATGTTTCACGCTTTATTCTTGTTGTCTATTACCCCTCTTTTTGTGTTTTATATTCCCTAACGTTTATACAAGCGTACTCTGCCACCAGCACTGTCCAAGTTGTTGTTTTAAGAGTCTTTAGGTTTTGTCTTGATGGGGGCTTTTTATTTCAGGACTAATGTTGTCTTATAGGTGCTTATGTGGGCTGCTGGAACTGGGCGATGGTTTGCCCCAGGGCTTTTCCTTGTGAAGGTTTTCTGAGTACTGGATTATCAATAGATGGATGAATCCACGTTATCATTAGCAGAACTAACATTTATATTGGAGCAAACATTGAAAGGGCCTTTTAAAAGAACTGTGTAAAGAATTATAAAAAAGGGAGGAAAAGTTCATTTTGACATTAATGAATCGTTGTTCCTCTCATAAATGTAGAGGTAGTTCCACAGCCTGGAACACTACTCGGTATATCCCAGGCTGCAAGATGATCAAGGGTCATTGAGAAGTCTTTCACAGGCAGCAAGTGTCCCCAGAGCAGGACTGTGAGTACCACTGATCTACAGTTCTGCGTGTCCGTGAGACCATCTGAGCACATAATTAACTGGAGGGCTTGGCTCTTCTCCCCGGCCATCGTGGCAAGAGAACAAAACTTTTCCTCAGTGCATGTTTGCATAGTGATAAGGAATATTTTATTGAAGGTGTAATATGGCGTCGCTCCCCCGGCGGATCGCAGTAGTTGCTGCCTAAATCAGACTGGAGCGTATGAGATGCAGGCCAGTGCTGCGCCTGTGCTCCTTTTAGTGTCTGAACTTATCTAGGAACATGTGAGGAATAGAAGGTTCATCACTCTCCTTAGAAGTCCCTCAGAATTCCGCGTGGGTGTGTGAATGTGTGTGTCGGCGCATGCGAAGATAGCAGCTGAATGAAAATGTGAGGCAGTAAATCTGAGCAAATCCTCCGCTGTCCATGTACACATTCCTTTAAAAATCCTCCTGCTTTTCTTTCTCTTTTCTTGGTGGAGGAAGCAGCGGAGAAACGGACTTCTGACGCTTTCTGTCCCTCTGGACCTTTGCCATGGACAGCTGCAGAACGTATGCCTGTTACTGCTGCAACCAGCAACGGCACGTTTAGCTTTTTGCTATGTGTTTTGTAGCACTTGTAGCAAAGTTTTCTGCGGAGAAGACTGCTGCAAAGAGCTGGTGATTCCTCCTGTGGCCCAGTTTGCTGCTCCATTGGCTTCAAGGTAGGAAATCTTCTTGCAGTCTTACAATTAGCCTGCTGCCATGCCCCAGGGAACTTATGACATTCCCCTACAGCAATTTGCAGTGCAGGCGAACGTAAATGGATCCCACCTTGATTGTGTCAGTTCAAGAAAGATGAGCGGAGGAGACTCCTCCGTCTCAGCCGGCTATGCGTTAGGATGCCCCAAGCCAACGAGGCATTCAGGAGCCGAACCATTGCTGGCAGCTCCCTTCAAATCATAGCATTTGCATAGAAAATGGGCATAGATCCGCAGCTGGACCACGTTCTGATGCTCCTTTGGATCTCACATCTGCATGAATAAACACTGAGAGCCATGTTAGTGGGGCGTTCCCATCAGAACCATACACCACCTCAGAAGACTCATCAAGGGCCCCAGAACACGAAAGACTCGAGGTAAAGTAACTCAAGTGGCAGCAAGGAAGAATTAGGATGGGCCATTTTTACTGAGATATCTCCACAAGTACATTTTGTTCTCTTTTTAATTGAGGGCAATGTTTTTATCTTGAAACATCCCACTTTAAGGAATCAAGAGAAATAAGAACTAACGAGAGCTGAGGATGCATCTAATTATTATTATCACGATTATTGCTCTTGTTATTGTTATTATTAGATAAATGGTGCTCTTAGTTTAGCTTTTGTAGAATTGTGGGCTTTAAATTGCAGGTAAAGTTCTCTGTCTGATGCTTTCATGTAGAGATGAATGATGCTGTGACAGATCAATGATGTCTGCCTTTCCAGAGCCAGGATCCAAACCTCTTGCCTCGAACACTCTGTTTTCTTTTACCAAACTCTCACATCCACAGGAGCTCCAAGTGGTACCTCGCCCTGCATAAATCTTTTTCAAACCGCGCTGAACTTTTACCTCATTTACCTGGATAAAGGATGGGTGTTTTGGAGGAGCCTGGGTAGGAGGGAGGCTTAGAAATGTCAGTGGTTGATAGCTAAACTGCAGGCGGCGCAGCAGGGGTCGGGAGAAATGGAGCCGAGAAAATGGCATTTTGTTGCCGAGACATTCGACTGCAGTGACAGCTGCCGTAGCGGACATTATGAGCTAATACCAGGCTGGCTGACGAAGACGTCTGGACCTAAAGAGCACCTTTCACTCACATCTGTATCGGTGTCAGTGTTTAAAAACCAGCCGTGTCAAAGTTGAAGTTGAAGCGGCGGCTGCGAGTTAACAGGAAAGTTTGCCTCTCACTCTGTAAATGTCACATTTGGGAATTTGAATGTCAGAACAACTATTTAAAGTTGACACCTTTAGAAAAGAACTTGTCTTTTTGTATGCAGCTACCTATGAGCATGGATCAGAAATAGTCTCGAAAAACCTGAGAAAAGTCTCTGACGGAGGAAAATCAGCCGGCTCGAGCAACTTTACGGAACATTATCTGCCAAGGACGGTTTGCTTTTGCACTGAGGTGACGATGCGTTGCGTTTCACAGCTAGCTCAGATGTTGGGTGAGATGGGAGCTGAATCCTAATCAGAAAAGCAATAAACTGTTTTTCACCATTATGCACAAACTCAGAACAACAGCCCCGTGTCACTTCCATCTTTCATCCACTTTTATGGGACAGTAAATGACTGACTGCAGCTTTCACCCCTGCACTGTTTCCAGATATAATACACTTTTTCATAGCAGGAGAACACACCACACTGTTTCTGAAAAATGTATTTGAGAGTGCAGTGATATTTGATTTCTCAGCTGTCACAGGCTTTTGTAGAATTGTTGCCATCTCTGCTCATGGTGAGTGTTGCTCTGGACACAAACAGCTTGCAGATTCCATAGTTGAATGTTTAATAAACTGATGCTTTAAATCATTTATGTCAAGTGTATTGGCGGGGGGGGGGGGGGGGTTGACTGGCTGTGGTTGTGCACCACTCATTTAAAGGCATCAATCATTTAAAGGCATTACCTAAGTGGTTAAACATGATTTTATCCAGTAAAAAGGACACAGCCACCAGATCTCCTCGCTTCAAACGATCTGTGCTGTTTCCAGGCACAGGGACAGGCAGCTGATGGGATTTGGAATTAAAATAAATCAGCTTTTGACGGCTGAATTTGGCAGGTACAGTATGCGGATCCTGCCCTCCCTCGAGTGTGATTTTATTTCCAGGCGGCTCTCTCAACAGTTTTCCTAATTGATGCCCTTCTCTGACATTCGGACACCGCTGTCACTGCAGGCATGTGTGACTCTTCCCCATCTGTACATATTAAAAATGACCTGTTGCGGTGAAAAGTGCAGCCCAGCCGCCTCACCCTTCCAGGTTTTTATGAACGGATGCCTGATGTAATGCTGTTGGTCTGCCCTCCAGACCTTTAACCCAATCCATCGCCTGCTTCTGCGTATGAGTAGGGGTGTTAACGCCGTTTACGTCGTAGGCGTTCTGCGGTCGGGAGAGGAGAGCCGAGTGTGTGCTGAAGCCCCCAGGCGGTGTTTGACGTTTGTCTCTGCGACCCAGTGCTACCTCCTGACACGAGTGTTGCCTCATTTCAATGCTAATGTGCTGTTAAGGGTGTTTCAAAGCATCGCAGCTATTTATTATGAATCAGCTTACCTGAGAGGCGACGCTTAATCCTGTAGATCCCTGCACAGCTGCTGTGCACCGAGAGGTCATGGAGATAGTGTTTAAATAGACTCCATCTCCATTATTATTCCACAGGCCTGCACACAGCTCACACATTCACTGTTTATCCATTTCTGTACCAAAAATAAACTGAGTGGAAGAAAAGTAAAGATTGTAGGATTAGCTTGATGTTGGGGTTTTTTTGCAGTAAAAGGCTTTTGTTTGATTTATTTATGGCTAGAATAAGGATTATCTATATGAACTCCACAGCTCATAGCGGCCAGGTATCACCTGGGATCTTAGAAAGAGGTGTCACAACAGGTATTGGGAAAAATTTGAAATGTCTGGAATATAGACCCTGGAATAGCAGGAAAAAAGGGCCTCCAGCTGTTCACCTAACAGTCGATCTATTGCTGAACACGTGCAGGTGACGGAGACAATAACGAGGTGTGTTCTTGGCCTTCCAAGCAAGAAAATATCAGGAGAAAAGAACCAGGGACTTTGGAGTTTAGAAGGAATCACCTTCACCTGACTTTGAAAACATCAACACATCTTGTTTATGAGCAGAACATAGATTTTTGTCCCTCCACAGTTTGGTACTTATGGAGCAGGAATGATAGAAAAACACAAGAAAAATGTCTTTTATGCCAGACAGAAACAGACAAACTGCTTCATTAGGATTCATTTCCTTCCGCAATAGGTTTCCAGCTCGGAATTTAATTCAGTGGTGAATTTATGTTGCGATACAGCTGAGCTGCAGGTAAATCTTGAAGACTTATTCGTCGCTGAAGACGCGTCAGATTAGCTGGGCACAAGGAGAAGTTCAAGGAAAAAACAGGAGGAATATGAATGGAGTAAAGGAAAGTGAATTAGAGGCCACGTGAGGGCAGATGGTCACGATGATTTCTTGAGGTGAAATATTGTTATATTCATAAATTCAATGGGTGTCCTTGACCAGCAAGTCACAAAATAACCAGTTTGGTGGTACCAGTAACCCCAAGCCATGTTTGCGTGTTTCCAGTAGCCCTTTTTCCAGGTGGTCAGAGGGGCTGTTTATGTCCTGGTCTTTATTTGACGATGCTAAACTTTCCATGTTTTGCTGCTTTGCTGCTTGTTTGCTTGGCTGGTCTCGTTTGACTGTCTCAATCCGAATTCACATCCTCTCAGAAAACAATAACGATCTGCGTGTTGACTATCGCCACGGCTGAAACGGAGCCCTGCGATGGCTTCGTTACACTAAAATGCCACCGCGCAGCCTTCTGCTCGTCAGCTCCTTCGCACCTCCAAATGGCAGGAGGTGACGTTGAGGTGAAGGCTGGCTTTGAGGTACGGAGACAGGCTCCCGCTTCTCTGCCTTCCATCCAAGACAACCCGCCTCTCCTCGCCCACGTCTTTGCTGACACGCTTCAACTCAGCTGCTGGGTCACGTTCATGGAGCCCAGTCAGGTTTAATCACTGTCTACACGTGGCGTTCCCAGCTGCTTTGGGGAACCAGGAAAATGTGGATGTGAGACAAATACCAACCGGAACGGAGCGGTGATTAGTCGATCTGGGAGGCTTGTGCCAAGGGAGGAACGGAGGGTGTTTGAAGCCCAAAACCCTCTGATGCTCAAAATGAGGCCGTTACAAACAATCAACAGGCATTTAATGCTGTCTGTGGTCCAATCAGGGCTTTTGTCACTTTATCCCCTCATCATCACAGTGATTTGAGCTGACTGAAGTGCAGATTTAAGAGGTGTCATGAAAGCGTCAGAACATTTCCAGCCCAGCTCCACGCCAGCGGGCCGACGCGAGAGCTTCTGGCGCTACTGGTGTGGCTTCGGCTGGCTCACTCCAGACTAAAAACCTGGCATGAACGCTTCCAAACTACAGTTGTTCCAGCTTACACACAGTTTTAATGGTCTCAACTTGAATCTCGATTACCAGTTTCCACCTTCACTGGTGTCTTTCTCCTGCATAGATAGATGCAGCTGCTGCAGGGAGGCAGAAAGTGGCTGTCGGTGATGTGCTGCATGACTGCCAACACACACCTACAGGAAACCATGGCCGCCACGGCCAAGCGCTCACATGCAGCAACACTGACACCTAGAGCCGATGTAGCGGGGACGTCCGCTGGGGGCCCACGGTCGGGGCCCCCCGTGGTGCTGAGGCAGGCGAGGGGTGAGGTGATAGTATGGAGATCATCAGATTATGGCCTTTATTCTTTGATAATAATAATAAATGTGGTCAATTCGTTTTTAACCAATTGTGTGATTATTAATTGCTATATATGCTATATTCCCACTGCACGTGTTCAGGTTCGCACTTTTTAAAAATACTTAAACATTATATGAAACTAAGACCAATTAAACATTTGTTAGATATAAATATGAGTTAGATTGTTAATAAAAAGTACAATGTTACATTTAAAAGTACATGACTACCATTATACACCATTGTATAAAAGTTAAAGGTTGATTCTGAAACCAATGATTTAAGTTGTAAAAACAACTTTTTAACTGCCCGTTTTTTTAGATATGCTTTAGAAATTTCCATATTTCTGTCAAAACTACCAGACTTTGTATAATTTGTCTTTAACAATTTAGGCACATTTAATGTGTTTGCTCTTCAGAATGTGGCACTTTGAAAACCTTTAGCTGCTCATTTATTCCCGTTCTGTCAGATCTTAAATGTCAGCAACAATTTTCACATTTACGTTTCTTCTCATCCAGAACTGAAAGCAGCATAAATCACAGTCGGTTTCATACATAAAAACTGCTCTGTTGCATGGCTGCCTGTAATTATCTGCTTTGACAGAGGGGAGTTGCTCTGTGACAATAAAGAGAGATTTCTATGTAATTGGAACTTGTAATGTAACAAAACAATAAAAAAAAATAAGTGCAAAACATGTTGACTTGCATAAATCATACTGATAAGTTTGACTTCTGTCTCCATTGATGACAGTAAATCTTCATATTACACTTGCTCAGTGAAAATAATGAAGATTAATAGTGAATTATTTGCGTTTTACTAATGTTTTTGTTTTCGCTTTGGAGTGGTTGGAAAATATGTCTGTGTTTTGACAGCCATTTTTATCATTGGGTATTCTGACACAAAAGATGATGGATATACCTGAGTTGGGTTTGCCAGCATAGGAGAATTTGCATTTATTAATTTGACACCTAAAAGTATCATGATATTAAATTGCTTACTGATGTTGCATCAATCCCCCAGTAAAGATCTACCACTGGGTATAGCTTACAGGCTTGATTTATTGATATATTTAAAAAGAAAACGTGATTCATTCACTTTAGAAATTTCCAGGGAGGGCAGTTGATGTGCATAAAATGTGCAAAGCTTTGCAAGACTCATTTTAAATACTCAGGTCTCCATTGTCGCCCACAATTGTTTAGCTTATTTTGATGCGTTTAATAGAATTGAATTTGAGTTGCTGTATTGTTGGTGTGCCACTAGGGGGCGGTAGTCGCTGCGTTGCCTGTCTGTCCTGCTGGGAAAAAATAGACGATTGAACCTTGTGCGATCTGCGCATGTGCAATGTCTCAGGCGAGCCTCTCGGAGAGTTAAATTTAATGTTAGAACTCGGTATAACCAGGTATGTTTGGAATTAGTTTTATAGTTAAATATGATAGTGCTTTCTAATAAAGATCAAAATCAAGAAAGATCAGTTGACAACTGTACGAGAATACACGACAGTAATAATTGTACTGAGCTATGTCAACATTACCTATGAAAATGCATCTACATGTATCTTAAAACATGATTTTGACTGTTGTGTTTCCAGTTGAGGCTCCAAAATGGAAAAAGTGATGGATGAGGTCGGTGATCCCGAGGAGGAGGCGTTAGGAGAGGAGGGAGCCATGCTGTGGTCCCTCCAGGAGGCTTTTGAGAAGCAGACCCTGCAGATTGGAGCATCAGCCTGTGGAGCCACGGCTGTGGTGGACGTCCTCAAGGCCCTGGACGTGGACGTGGCCCCTGAAGAAGCAGACCGCTGCGTTCAAACCCGTCTCAGGAGGAACAAGGCACCGCTGTCTGACTACCTGCTGTCCCGGAGCGAACCTGGTGAGTCTCTCCGGAACCTCTGAAGATCCTGATCGGTTCTAAGCTTTTCAATAGCCGCCTTTAAACATGGATTCTTCTTTGTTCAGGTGCCACTCACACTCAGCTCATCCAGGGGGCAGAGGAGGCCAGCCAGGGCAAGGTGTTGGGTCGCTTCTTTCACCTTTACCCTCGGCGGAGGGTCGGGCTGGTAACCTGGCTGGCCCGCTGGATCCGTAAAGGTGCCGTTCCTGTGGCAACCATGAACATGCAGCTAGCTGTCCCTGACGGGGAGAAGGTGCCAGACGCTTGGCACCATCAGCTGATATTTGGTGCGGTGCCAAATGCAGTTTTCATGACGAATCCTTTAGATGTCGGTGAGTTACATTGAAGAATCTGCCTTTTTCAGGGGAATCGATTCTGTTTTAGCTGTCCACTTTTTTAGTGAATGAGGACATCTTGCACCAGAGACTCTGCAGCGAGTCGGCGCTCCTGATTCGGCGAGAAGACGTCCTGCAGCGTCTCACGCCTGACTGCGGCCTGAGCGATCTATCCGACCCACGGTGGAAGGCACTAGATGTCCAAGGTGAAGCAGTTGCGAGGACCTTTTCACCCAGAGTGATCTTAATGCTGCAAAACTTTGGTCGCATTAGGGCAGGTGAGGAAGATGTGTCGAGAAGAGGAAGAGGATGGAGCCAAGTCGACACACATCAGGATCCCCGCAGCGTACAGTTCAGGCGTCACACTCTTTGCTCTGCGACAGTCAGCGTTGGCGAAGGAGCTCCTCAAAGCTCCCGAGCTCCCTTTGCTGTCTGGTAGTAATTAAGATCTTATATTATGAGTAGGATTAAGGTTAGGAAAATAGATTAATTAACCGAAAAGGCACAAGTATTAATTCAATCATCAATAAGTTATTGTTTTAAATCCCATTAAAACCTTCTATATGACATGCACACCTAACTTTTAGCATTTTCTTCAGGTTCAGCTTAGAGTTCTTTTACAAAACATTTTAAACATCAAGTACTTTTGCAAAGTGAGCAGGCGTCTCATAAGTAAAAGCAAATCTCAGGACAGTAGTTCGGTATATGTACTGTATATTTCTCTGTATTCTGCATTAATAGTGGACAAAATATTACATTTCTACAAGGACACTGATAATATAATAAAATATAATTTCTGTTATTGCACTGAACAAATTCACTTTTCTGTTCATGAACACGCAAACATTAATGAAGCTTAACTTTACAAAAAAAGAGTTACTTCAAGTCTTGAAAGACTGCCTAAAACATCTATTAAGTCACAGCTGAGGCTAAACCGACCTCAGATTTAATGATTAACTACACTTCCCATGATGCAACAGGTCGTTACGACCGCCGGAAGTTAAAAATTTCCAAAAAGACGCCAAAATCTGCTCAGTGGCCGAAGTTGAGGGTAAGAAATGAACGCGTAAAGTGATTAAACATTAAATGGGGCGGATATAAGTTTATCTTTATGCCATGTAGCAGCCGCTGTGAAGTTTCGCTAACAGTTATCGCTGTGATAAATGAAAACCACGTGGTTTGTGTGTGTGTGAGCGTGTGTGTGTGTAAACGTGAGTGTTTGATTCTGCAGACAGCGAGCCGAGGAGGCTGATCAGGACTCCGGTTGGATCCGGCTTCAATCTTCATTCTACGCAAAGGTGAGTCTTTAAAACTCAAACTAATGCAAAATCCGTCGATGCTGAACCTAAAAAAGCAACAACACTTTTACACGCACAACAACACAACACACTACACGCACTTTTAAAGTGTTACGTTTGTAGGTCACTTAAAAACGTGAAACAATACCGATGTTTGGCGTGTTTTTCTTTCTGACGACACTGGCAAATAATTAAAAAACTAAACTTGCATTGCTGGGCCGTATTCACGCACTGGAACCTGCTGATGTGGTTTTTAGAAGTTTTTCTTCCATATGAACTTTTGCCAGATTGCAGTCAGCTCCATTATTGGATTTAGGGTAAAATGTCGAACCCTCAAGTGTGTGTGTGTGTGTGTGTGTGTGTGTGTGTGTGTGTGTGTGTGTGTGTGTTTCATGTCGGGCCCCGACTTGAGAGTCACATGAGTGGATGATTCCACTTAAAGTTGTGGATGAGACTAATCTCGGACGTCAACACCCGGCCCTTTGTGCTGTCCTGAGACTATCAGTGCAACCTCTGTTCCCTCCCAGCCAGAACAATTAGAATATTGACTTCCAGTGATTGGAGTCGGTCTGTTCCAGTCCTGTCTTCTTTTAAATAATCAACATGAAGTCACACAAAAAAAACCCATTTGCGAAGCTCAGCCAGGTTGTTTCATTTGCCATTTCGCGACCACAGACGATTTCTTTTCCGCTCCGCCGGCCCTGTCCTCCACTGACGTCGCACAATTTGCAGCCCATAAAGGTCACCGCTTCCTCAGCGGAAGGTCAGCGCGCACGTGCAATGAAACTGGTGTTTTATGAGCCACGTGAAGGCTGTTCTCAGCGTTGGCGCCTTTTTCTGTCCTCAGGCACGATGGTGGCGAAGGTGTTGGTGGTCGGAGGTGGGGGACGGGAGCACGCGCTGGCCTGGAAGCTGGCCCAGTCGCCGCACCTCCAGCAGGTCCTGGTGGCGCCCGGGAACGCGGGCACGGCCGACGGCGGCAAGATCAGCAACTCCGGTAAAGAGCAACAAGCCTCTGACACGCTGGTGGCAACGTTTGTTCATCAGGTTATGGGACGTTTTTAAATCCCAGCCCTCACAGACGCGCTTTTCTGCGTGTGTGTCGCCAGAATCTGAATTTTCCTTTGTGTCTCGGTGAAAAAGAATCAAAGTTTCCGGTATGTTGCAGAGGTTTCCGTTAGCAACCACGCCATCCTGGCTCAGTTCTGTAAGGATCACCAGGTGGGGCTGGTGGTAGTGGGGCCAGAGGCGCCGCTGGCTGCAGGTTCGTCACCCATCGCTGACTTGTGTGTGTGTGTGTGTGTGTGTGTGTGTGTGTGTGTGTGTGTGTCAGTGTCACACTGACTCCCTGCTTCTTTCCTCCAGGGATTGTGGACGACCTGCAGGCCGCTGGAGTCCCGTGTTTCGGACCCTCGGCCAAGGCGGCGCAACTGGAGGCCAGCAAGAGCTTCTCCAAGGCCTTCATGGAGCGCCACGGCATTCCGACCGCCCGCTACGGCTCCTTCACCGACCCCCAGGAGGCCTGCAACTTCATCCGCTCGTCAGTACACACAGAAACGGCCTTTAGCTGAAGACCCCGGTTCCGTGTGACACTTCTGATAAACCGGGCAGAGTTTTCAATAGGAATGTTTGTTCCGTTAAACAGAGAAGTGGTGATGATGGAAAAAACAACAGAAGTTTTCTTTCTGGGATGTTTCTTGGAGTTAATGAAGCAAAGATGTGATGATTGCTTCCCGCATACCAGTTTGTGAAACTGGCGGAGCAGAAACGAGGCAGGAAGTGTGCGAGCGGCACCAACCGCCTGCCTGGACCTCGTCCGTGCTCAGCTGTTGGGATGTGTCCGCAGGGCCGACTTCCCAGCTCTGGTGGTGAAGGCCAGCGGGCTGGCGGCTGGGAAGGGCGTGGTGGTGGCGGCGGACCGAGACGAGGCCTGTCGGGCTGTGATGGACATCATGAAGGTTAGCGGGCAGCGAGCTGAGCGTTTCAGGGCGGTCCCAGAAAGCGCGGGGGTGTTAAACAGGACTGTGCTTCAGGATCGCGCGTTTGGAGCGGCGGGAGAGACGGTGGTGGTGGAGGAGCTCCTGGAGGGAGAAGAGGTGTCGGTGAGTACAGCTCACCAGCTGCTGCACCCCTCACTGCTGGATGTCGTGGCTCTGAATCGCTGGGTGGGTTCCGCAGTGTCTGTGCTTCACCGACGGGTCCTCCGTGGCTCCCATGCCTCCAGCGCAGGACCATAAGAGGCTGCAGGACGGCGACCGGGGTCCCAACACCGGCGGCATGGGGGCGTACTGCCCCACCGCTCAGGTAATCCTCAGGTCTTCTTCTCCTCCTCCTAAACTTTCTGAGTTGTGATGCAGCTGCTGTCGCGCACAGGTGAGTCAGGAGCTGCTGCAGCAGATCCGGGAGACCGTTCTGCAGAAGACTGTAGACGGGATGAAGGCGGAAGGGTCTCCTTATGTCGGCAAGTCGGCCAGATCTGCTCTGTCCTGCCCCGTGGCCTCATCATCCCGCCTCTGATATCTGCTCCACGTTCCAGGCGTGCTGTATGCAGGACTCATGTTGACCCAACAGGGACCAAAGGTCCTCGAGTTCAACTGTCGTTTTGGTGACCCCGAGTGTCAGGTGGGTTTATGTGCTCGAAACCAGGAAAAGGTTTAACTCCATGACAACGGGTTTTTTTTGTGTGTTTTTTTTTACACACTACTGGTAATAGTACAAATGTGTCGTTTTCAGGTGCTGCTGCCTCTTCTGAGCAGTGATTTATACGAAGTGATCCAAAACACCCTGGAAGGTAAACTGGGCAGCAGCGCCCCCGTGTGGCGCCAGGACAGCTCTGCAGTCACCGTGGTCATGGCCAGCTCCGGCTACCCTGGCGTCTATGAGAAAGGAGTCCAGATTACAGGTTTGTTCCAAATGGCTCTGTTCTAAACCTGATGCAAATGTGCACATTATTTAGGGTTGCCAGTCAGTCCCTAAAGTAGTAATCATTCATGACTTGGACATTGAAAACATTCCATAATGGGTTGATAAAGGATGCATGATTTCTTCATACTGGGTTTTTTTTGCGGTGCCTCCTCTTTCCGACAGCTGTTAAAGTTTAAAGTCATCTTTGAGCTTTTTTGTGTTTTTTACTCTCAGGTCTGTCTCAGGTTCAGGACATGGAGCTGCAGGTTTTCCATGCAGGAACTGCCCTCAGAGACGGACACGTGGTGTCCAGCGGTGGACGAGTCCTGACCGTCACGGCAGTCAGGCCTGCTTTGGAGACAGCCCTGCAGGCGGCCAACCAGGGCGTGGCGGCCATCGGATTCCCTGGAGCCGTGTACCGGCGTGACATTGGCCACAGAGCCATCGCCCACCTGAAGCAGCGCAGGTGTGTGTGATGAAAAACACACATTTATTACAGTATTCCCATATTTTCCTTTGTCATGTAAACTTAAATAAATGATTTGAGTTTGACTGTGTTCTTTTTTTTTACCCATTTTATTAATAACCACACATTTTCTACTAATGTGAACTATTGAACAGTTAAGGTCTGCCTGTGGTCACAGCCTGCTGCTGTCTCTGACAGGGGTCTAACCTATAAGGACAGCGGAGTGGACATCGCTGCTGGCAACAAGCTGGTGGACATGATCAAACCACTGGCCAAGGCCACGTCTCGCGCTGGTAATTTTATCTGTGTGTGTGTGTGTGTGTATCATGCACACAAGATAATCAGAATCAGAATAGACTGATTTGAACGATCAGAATCACACTGGATGATTTGTCCCCCTCTGCCATCAGGCTGTAATGCTGAACTGGGGGGCTTTGCTGGGCTGTTTGACCTGAAGGCGGCTGGTTTTGTCGACCCCATCCTGGTGTCAGGAACCGATGGAGTAGGAACCAAACTCAAGGTACTTTTTCAAGTATTTGGAAGTAAAATCTATAGATACACGAACGCTGCCGTGGTTTGTTTAAAAATGCTTCTGTTACCATTTATTTTTTACTGAAACTGTAACAGTCAGGAGGATTTAAAGGACATTTACACTGACATATAATCCATCTTGACGGTTTTGTCAGATCTCGCAGGCATGCGGCCAACATGCCAGCCTGGGTCAGGACCTGGTAGCGATGTGTGTGAACGACGTGCTAGCTCAGGGTGCAGAGCCGCTCTTCTTTCTCGACTACTTCTCCTGTGGCAGCCTGGACGTCGATGTTGCCGCCTCAGTGATCGACGGGATTGCTAAAGCCTGTAAAATGGCTGGATGTGCTCTTTTGGGTGAGATTTTAAAGACTTTTTTTGGTTTTTTAGTTTTTGTTGCTAGTGGATGGGGCTTATCTTCATATTTGCTGCATTTCATGTCTTTTTCTGCATATCCAGGTGGTGAGACAGCAGAGATGCCGGGCGTTTACGGCCCAGGAGAGTACGATCTGGCCGGGTTCTGCGTTGGAGCAGTGGAACGGGGGGCTCTCCTGCCTCGGATCAGCGACATCTCTGAAGGAGACCTACTGATCGGTGTTGCCTCCTCTGGGGTCCACAGTAACGGCTTCAGCCTGGTCCGTAAAGTCCTGGAGAGAGCCGGCCTTAGCTACAGCTCCCCTTCACCTTTCGGCGCATCAGGACAAACTATTGGTGAGTCACCATTACAGAATCCAGGCGGAATCGTTCAGCCCAATTAATTAATTAACTATTAAAGTAGCTGTCACAAAAATACGTTTTAATGTCCAGTAAGAGTCAGAACCTTCTCTTATCCTTAAAGGTCAACCAAGAGAGTTAAAAAAAATAATAATAATGGTAATGTATGTCAAGAAATAGATTCATTCGTTTTATTTATAGCCTAAATTTTTGTCAACTATTTATTTTTAAAGAATAAATGTGGGCCTCCTGCAATCTGTGATTATTCCACTAGATGCCGCCAAACCTCCAAACAGGACTTTAAACTGTTAAGCTTGTTCTCCACTGTGAACATTGATGGTGCTCACTGGTGCACTTCAGAACTAAATTGCCACAACTTGTTTTATATAATTATTCCAGTTTTATTGCAACTTTATTTCCAGGAGAGGTTTTGCTGACGCCAACCAAGATCTACAGTCGTTTAATGCTGCCGATCCTTCGCAGCGGTGCTGTCAAAGCCTACGCGCACATCACAGGTGGGGGGTTGCTAGAGAACATCCCACGGGTGCTCCCCCAGGAACTGGCTGTCGATATAGGTGAGATGAAAGAATTCCTCCATCTTGGAAATCTTCCCCGCTGTCTTGCTGAAATGTGCTCTCCTCTCAGATGCGTCTCAGTGGAGCGTCCCACCCGTGTTTTCCTGGCTCTACAAAGAGGGAGGTCTGAGTGAGCTGGAGATGGCCCGCACCTTCAACTGTGGCCTGGGGGCAGTGCTGGTGGTTTCGCCTGTTGATGCTCAGATGATACTACATCAGCTTCGAGCAGAGGAGCAGGCCTGGATTGTGGGATCACTGGTCCGCAAGCAGCCCGGTGAGACATTAACACACTCAATGTTCCACATGTCATTTAGGTAAACCTTTGATGTGATGTGAAACAAAACCAAAAATTGCTGCACTCATGCTTTTCTCTAAAAATTGCAGGGGCAGAACCTGTGATGGTGCGAAACCTAAAGCGCAGCCTCCTGAAAGCAGAACCCGCCTCCAGCGAGGCAACGGCGGCGAAGCAGAGCGGCAGCACGCCGCACAGGAGGACCAAAGTTGGTGTGCTCATATCTGGAACGGGTGAGCGTCCTGCTTCACTGCAGGAACCACTGAACATTGTTGGTCTTAACGTGAACATGTTCTTGTGGTGGTGGTCACAGGCACCAATCTGCAGGCACTGATAGACCAGGCCAGACGTCCGTCCAGCTCTGCGGAGATCGTGGTGGTCGTCTCCAACAGGCCCGGAGTCCAGGGTTTGAAGAGGGCAGCTCTGGCTGGCATCCCGACACGGGTGAGTATGAAGGACGCAGCGCCGAGCGCTGCTCTTCTTCTCCATGTAGTCAGTGGATCTGTTTGGGCTTGGCAGGTGGTGGACCACAAACTGTTCGGGAGCCGCGCAGAGTTCGACAGCACCATCAACGCTGTACTGGAGGAGTTTGGAGTGGAGCTGGTTTGTCTCGCTGGGTTCATGCGGATCCTCACGGGCACTTTTGTGAGGAAGTGGAACGGTATGAGGGAACAGTCTAATCAAGCTTTTACTGAACGAGTATTTGGTGGCACAGAGTTTATTAGTGGTCTCTCGTCTTTCAGGGAAGCTGCTGAACATCCACCCGTCTCTGCTGCCCTCCTTCAAAGGGGTGAACGCTCAGAAGCAGGCTCTGCAGGCAGGCGTCAGGGTTGCCGGCTGCACCGTCCACTTTGTGGCCGTAAGCATCAATCTTACTTTTCTCACTCTTGTGTGTTTTTGCTTGAGCGGTCTGAGGGCGTGCTTAGGACTCAGTCATGTGATCGGCTACATGGCTGCAGCGTTGGTCCAAAGATTTGGATTGCATGTCCTTTCAGGTGGGCCCGGGGACGAATTCTGAAATTCAACCCTGCCACCACCTGAATGGAGATGTAATCCAACGCTTTGGACTAAACCTGTGCATGCTCTCAAAGACCGCTCACGCAAAAACATACAAGAATAATTCACTCTGAAATAACAGGGGGTATTTTTTTAAATATATATATATTTACCTCTGACCCTTGCCGTTTCTCTGCAGGAGGAAGTGGACGCAGGCGCCATCATCGTGCAGGAGGCCGTGCCTGTGTTAGTCGGGGACACAGAGGACAGCTTGTCTGACAGGATCAAGGAGGCTGAACACAGGGCCTTCCCCTCAGCTCTGGAGCTGGTGGCCAGCGGCACCGTCTGTCTGGGAAAGGATGGACACATTGAGTGGAAGGCCCCTTAAAAATACATGTTAATACATATTTACATGTTACATTCCTGTAAATGTACGCTGAAGTGCTGTACTGATTAAAAGTCACCTGCTGAGTCCTTCTGTAAAGCTAACTCACCGAGGCATCAGCTCCTCTGGAAGCGCAGGACTGACAACCTCTCGTTTCCAGCTCTCCTGCTCAGGAACGACTCCCCTTGCAGACCCTGCAGGCTGAGGGCAGTGATGATGTCCTCTGTAGGGACAAAAATGGAACGTTTAGAACGTCTGCCGACATTGTGACGCATCAAGGACATCTGTAACCTCACCTGGGTCGTTCTCAGCAATGGTAATCAGATAAAATGACCCCTCGGTGGAGAGCAGCTGAGCCACGACGGGGAGAAACCTGTCGGTGACCTCCCGGCCTCTGCGGCCCCCAGCCCACGCAGCCTCGATCCCTCTGCTGCCAACCTGCAACACACGCAAAGATGCTAGTTAGCCCACCGTGTCAGTGAAGACGCGTTACTACAGCACAATTTACACACCTCATCAGAGGGGGTGACCACATATGGGGGGTTGAAGACGAGGACGTCGACTTTTCCGCTTAAGCGAGGCAGAAGACCGTCCACCTGCAAGAGGATAAGAGAATATACGTAATTATTCTGTGAACAACTAATAATGCAAACAAGCTACTTTCCAGTGCCAGGTGCTATTTAATTTTCTTCTAGTGCTACCTATCAGTTGGTAAAGTTGATAAAAATCGATAAAGTTCGTAGTCAGTAAACATTTACATTGCAAACGCACTTCTACACATTGCAGATTTGGTCAAAAGTATATATTTATAAATTACATCAATGATTGCTTACATTACAAAGTAAGCAATATCAAAGCATGATCCAAATTAAATTTTTCCCCCTATATTGTGCAGTTGTGTCATATTTTTATCAGACAGCGCAGCCATCAAAGTTAAAGATGAGTGAACTATGTGAAATTCACCTCTCTTAGGTTCACTGTTTTGAACTGACTTTAAAAAGTTGTTGTCTGATATTATCTGCTCCACATAGTGCGAAACAGTTTGCACCCAAAGTTTAAAACTCACCAGGGATGTGATGACAGGCTGCAGCGACACTCTGTTGCAGGAGGACGTCTTTGCTGTGCACTGCGCTGCTGCTGGGTTCAGATCTGTGCAACTGTAAAACACATGCGCATATTTAAAGAATAATATTTGTTACTTAAGAGAACAGAGGATGTTTCTTGGGTTAATCACTCACAGATATAAAGCTGAAGGTCCGATCACTGATGCCAGAAATGCAGACACCACTCCTGAACCACTGCCCACTTCCAGACACACAGCTGGACTATATGCAGAGAAGGAAAACGATTTAAATATGAGCACACTGCTACACAAGTACCAATGCTACCTTTAAAAATAAAATATTTATAACATTTGCAACATAGCCTAAGTTTTGAGTTAGAAGAATAATGTAATGCATGCATTTAGTTCAGATAAAAATGATTCAAGATACTATGAAGAGGAAGACTGTAGCAAATAATATATTATATTAATTGACAATGTATGCCAACATCTGGTCTGCTTCTTTACACACTATCAGTGGTCCTAACAAATTGTGGAAACTGCAAATGCTGATGGAACAATGACATTATACAAACATAAAGCACAGTTCTAATTGCTAATTGATAGAAATACAGCTTTAATTTTTAAAAATGGACATTTATCTGAGTTAAACCTAACAGACATGTGAGGGAATCACAACCCTGAACATGCATTTATCTGCTTCTCAATACAGCAGCTACCACTGACTGAGGTTAACGTTTGCGTATCGGCCTCCAGGTTACATATCAAACAAAGTACTGAGAGTATTGATCTTATTGGGACTGTAAAGTCAAAATAACTGAGAAATGAGATTGTGATTCTAGAGTGGAATCCTGGTTAGTACAGGAGAGTAGAACAGCACTGTGTCAAAGTACTCTATAGTAGTATGAAACTGTAAAGCGTAAAAGTACAGCTTTAACTACTGATGTATTTCTAGTATCAAATTCTACCCAAACATACTGAACCTAACACACGTTCCTTATTCCACCATATTGCTTCTGCCACCTCCACATAGCAACCGTGCTCTGACCCTGTCTGCCAAGCACAGGCAGTGCTTCAATAAAGGCATGGCTGCAACTAAAGAGGCGTTTGAAAGAGCAATTCATGCTGCATCAGAGAGACCAACATGATGGATATGCTTTGTTCTGGCAATAAAACTTCACAAATCTGCTGTTTTTCACTTCTTGGACGTTTTGGAGTTAATGTATAGTGCACACAGGGGCCTACAGATGCCTAATGAATAGCGACAGTACAGTGTTGATATTATTATATATTTTTTTAATAATTTGGACAAGTGTTTTCATCTATTCTTCACTTTTTCACAATGGTGCTTAAGTACCGTAACTGAGTTTAGTCACCTGACCCGCTGCAGCGTCTCTGCGTCTTTCTCTAGCGCGTCCATCAGAAGAAAAGTGTCCTCCGCCGGCTCATAAACGTCTGTGAAGTCTCCTCGCCCGACGTGGGAGTAAACGGGTGTCGGATAACTTGTAGACATGTTGATTCGTCAACTAAAAGCAAAAAAAATGAAGTTGCTAGTTAGAGGTTAGCATCTAGCCATTAGCAATTGACACCCACGCGAGCCTTGGCACGACGTCAAAACAGAAAGATCAATTGTGCGATTACAGCCCGATACTAAACAGAAAATCACATCATATACGTGCAAATATAATACGAACAACGCAAATATTAAACACAAAATCGTTAAGTGAAGCTGTACCTCAATTACTTTAACTTGAACGTGGTTCTATTTAGTACTTCTTTGGTGTTTAACCGCAGCCAACATCCAAAGTGTATGAGCGTGACTGCCCCCTTCAGGTTTAATACGACACTACAACATTTTCCAACATTCGTCTGCGCCACAGTCCTTTTAAAATGTTTGTATTTGAAATATTAGTACTATAAAATGTCATTATTGTGTAATCTATTATTTAAACTACTATCAAAAGAGGGCAATCAGGGGATTGTCCTTGTTTTAAATGTCACATGCAAATGGTGCTGCATAATAAACTTTGCATAAAATACAATAGTACATAATTTCACCCTCTGCCATTGAATGTTAACTGGGCCCTTTTTCCTTTTTTACAATTTTACACAAAAGCTTATCACAAAGTAATGTACATGCAAGTTAATAAATAGCAATGCTGGACTGGAAGAAGCAAGTATGATTAAAGTAATATGTAAAACTCTTTCTGTTTTATGCAACATTATTTTAGCAGGCTCCAGTCACTTTTTAGGACATCAAGGCTGTTTTAATCTTCTCAAGTCTTCAACAAACCATGTAAAAAGAAAACAAATTTAAAAAAAAATATGTTTGTCTGCAGTAACATTCACACCTCGGTACATCTACAACCATTACAAATAATTAGACAGCTCTGCGTGGCCTGTAAGTCTAGAATTGTCTCTCGTATCACTTGAAATGAATTGAAGAAAAAAAAAGATTTTATGTGATTTCAGTGGGTTCATTAGTGCATCAGTTATATTATTCTCATGTACCGGTATATTATTGTTACATATGCCGGCTGTTAGGTTTCCTCAATGGATTAAAAAACAGTGATAGTAAATTATAAGGTAAAAAAAAAAATAGCTTGATGTTACATCAGCTTTAGCTTCTACCGCCTCTACATGATGCAACTTGAAAAGTAATGTGGGAAAAGTTTGCACATACATACATCAGAAGAATACATCTAATGCAACACAATGCAAAAATCTGTCTGGGGAGTTTGTCTCGGTTGCATAAACAACACATCCAAACTGCTGAAGCACTGGGTCAATCTGAGGTGTGAGGATGAGAAGAAACCACACTGGTGATGACATACATGGAAACCACAATGGTGATGACATACATGGAAAGCAACTTGTAATTAGCTGTTCACATGCTTCATGGGATGTTTATTTGATGATTTGTTTAAAGAGGAAAAAAGATAAACCAAAACCACTAGCAAACATGGAGCAATAGCCAAAATATTGTTCTCCATATGAAGGTGCTCTGACTGGGACTGGAACATTCCAAGGTATACTTTCCCTTCTTTAATCCCAAATCTCCCAATCCTACTGCTGAATACAGTTCAGTACAAAATATATATCAAAATATTTGCCCACATGCTCGATTTGATCAGTTCCAAAGTTCCAAACTTTGATCAGTGACCAAAGTTATTCACAAACACTGCCAGGCTGGCATTACTGGAAAAAGTATGTATGATGTAGTTTTTTGTAAACAAACACAGACAAGCACTGTGTAAACACAATACAAACCCCTGGGGTCAAATTATGGAATCTCACCTAAACGTAAAGCATGCATGTGTCTCATTAGTCGTCTGTAAATCATCAAAGCTTAACACCTCCAAAACCCTGAGGTATTTTACCAATCAGAGGTGTGAGACAAACAAACTGTCACAACAACTACTCAAGAAAAACATGTGTTTTAATGTTGTCAATTCAGCCCAAGGAGACGTAAATGAAAAAACAGTAAAATCTCAGAACTACATGTGAAACCCATCAATGACCTGGTTAAAAAACGGTTACTTAATGGCATAAAATTTGTCCTGTCCCATTTTGTATTTTAATACAGAAATATCTGGCCTTTTCTTTCCAAGAAAACAGGTCAACACTGAGGGTCAAAAATAAGCCTTCCTCCACCACCACCAGGCGACAAAAGAACAGAAGAACCCCAAACAAAAACCTCACGATGCCCCAAATCAACTATAAAACTGTGGTCTTCCCTCATAATGCGTGCCACAGCCCTATCGTTAACTCTTCCGATCAGCTCTTGGCGTTCAAGCACCCCAAACTACCGTTTATGACAAACCAAAGATTCCAGCGGAGTTAGAGAGGAAAAAGGGAGGCTGTTGGAAAGGCGTTAGGCGCCGTGAGAGGGCGCGCCGGTGTAAGCCATGTTTACTGGTGGCTGTCCGCTCTCCTTCCAACAAGCCCCCTACCCTGCTCCTTTCCCCACCATCACCAGGAGCTGGTGTACTACGGAATCGGCCTTAGACTGCTCCGGTGGTGCGCAGACCAGCTCAGCGAGGTGGTTTTGTACACAGTCAACACAACTTGAGCCTTTGCCTGGAAAAAGTTACAGCACTGTGAAAGACATCATGTGTGGTTCTGGTCCCCAAAACAGCCTGTTCTTTGATTTCTCCAGTGCCTTCAACACCAACAAGCCTTCGCTGCTCCGGAGGAAGAAGGAGGACGTGTGGTTGGACCAGCGGTTAGTGGTGTGGATAACCGACTACCTCACCATTGCTGACTTTGTGGAATGGTGTGAATTAAGACCAGTAAAACAAACAAGGTGGTGATAAACTTCTGCAGGACATCCAGGGTTTTGGACATTGACATGGTGGACCCTTTTAAATACCTGGGTGTTCACCTCAACAAGAAACGGGGCTGATTGATATTATAGACATATCAAAGATAATCTGTTTTATTTTATTCCAATATATACTGTACATACTCCCTACATCCTGATATATAAACAGGAAATAACTCAAAAGATGAAATAAAATCCCACAGAGAGAGAAAACTGATGAAATGATAAGAAATATTGATGATTGCATCACTCGTGAGGTGATCAGGGGGAAAATAAGGCTGGTCTGAAGAGGATAAATTGGCTTTAAATGGAGGAGTTGTATCTCCTCAGCCCGTCTCATGGATAGCAACGGGGACCCTTGGCTCTGCTTCGCCAACCTTAACTCCTCCTGCAAGAGGCTGAACCGAACCTTCTCTGAAACCGCTGTGCTGAACAGCCTGCTGGCCTCGATCTCCCTGGTCACCGTCACACTCAACCTTCTCGTCATCGTCTCTATTTCTCACTTTAGGCAGCTGCACACACCCACCAACGCCCTGCTCCTCTCTCTGGCTGTGTCGGATCTGCTGGTGGGCCTGCTGGTGATGCCGATCGAGGGCCTGCGCTACGTGGAAATGTGCTGGCGGTTAGGAAAGCTGATGTGTGTTCTGGCTCCTTATGTGTCCTACTCTGTACTTTCTGCGTCTGTTGGCAACATGGTGCTCATTTCCATAGACCGTTACCTGGCTATCTGTGACCCACTGCTCTATTCCAATAAGGTGACTCTGAAAAGAGCCAAAATTGCAGTCTGTGTCTGTTGGGCCGGTTCTGTACTCCACAACGGATGTATTCTGATCGGCCACCTCAAACATCCAGAAAGGTACAGTTCTTGTCACGGAGAGTGCGTGGTTGTGATCGACCACATCTCTGGAACTGTTGATCTGTTTATAACCTTTTTTGCACCTTGTACCATCATGGTTGTGATGTACATGAGAGTGTTTGCAGCTGCTGTTGCTCAAATGCGAGTCATTCGTTTGCAGAACGCCGCCGTCGCTGTGAACACAGCTACCACCGTGAAAAAATCAGAGTGGAAAGCAGCCAGAACTCTGGGGATTGTGGTCAGTGTGTTTCTAATGTGTTTTTGTCCCTATTACTATCCAGCTTTCGCAGGTGAAGACACCTCAAACAACTCATCCTACTTTGCTGCTTTGGTTTGGATAATGATGATTAATTCCTGTATGAACCCTCTGATTTATGCTCTGTTCTATCCCTGGTTCAGGAGATCCATCAAACTCATCATCACACTCAGGATACTGCGTTCATACTCCAGTGAGATCAAAATCATTTAGATAGCAGAAACATGCGCTTCACTTTTAAGATATAACCTTTATTATAATAATGCTGTCAACTCATTTTTAAAGTACGAAAATCAGCAATCTTACTGATAACGTCTGTTCAAGGCCTGTGTTGTAATTAATGCTTTTACTCATTAGTCAATCAGCTTTTCGGGAGGAAAACTGCAAAAGAGAAAAAAACAGGCCAGCTGACCTGTATGTTAAAAATGTGTATTTGACAAGAATAAATATCTGCAAAGTTTTCTAAGTAACATTTACCCTCAAGAAAATATGATTTAAAATTAACAGAGAGCTTTTTTCTGATAAGGTCAAGTTATAGGAGTAAGAAAACTTATGACATTTAAGGTGTGTTTGCTATTACAATTATAGTGTTATTATTTTTGAAGTTGTTATTGCAACCATTATTAACATTGTACTGTCCTAATAATTGTCTGATAAAGTTACTGTTATGTAGTGCTTGTAATTCTAAATAAAAACCACTGTTAATTGAATTACAAACATTAAATAACCTGTGTTTTCTCTTGCTGGTTTGTCATTCAAAACATAATAGCAACACCCTTCTTATTTTTGCCCTATAAAAGACGAAAACAAGTTTGCTACAACACACTTATTAATAATAGAGTTTAATAATTGAGAGTGGGACTCTTTTCCCTCCACTAGGGACACTGCTGGAACATCATCAGCCATCCGTCACCCCCCCCCCCCCCCCACCGCTGACTGCTGTCACCCGTGACCTATCAAACCAGGTTCTGCAGCATCCATCACCGGACCCTCAGGCTGGACACCAGCCTTTTCCCCTCAGACTATCAGAGTGCTGAACTCTTAACATGGACATTATCCTCACTTTCACTCCACATTCAGACATTTTGGCTGCACCGTTTCCAGAAGTGGAGCCATAAAAGCAGAGCTGGATGATGCAGAGCCCCTCAGACGCCATCATGCTCCCCCTGTGGGGACCGTCCTGGTAACGAGGTGTCTCCAGGCCTAGGCTTCAGACCTACGGGGCCTCTCAACGACCCCTCACACCTGCCTGTTAACATGATAACCCGAGACCTTAGAGGCCTGTGATGTGGGACCTTGTCGATACCTCATTTAGGTGTATGGAGCAAAAAAAATGACAAATACCATTACAATAACTTAATGACAAAATGGTAGAATATTTCAGTAAAGCTTTAAACTACTAAAATCACCTTGTTGAAATACTTATCAGAATAAACATTTTTTTTTTCCTAACGCCAAGTTCCAAACAGGGCAAAAAAAAGGTTTTTGCACAGGGAATTTGTGAGGATCAAACACAACAGTAATTAACATTTGATTTATTGTAAGGAAAAAGGGAAGTTGCATCACCCGTGAGGTGATCAGGGGGAAAATAAGGCCGGTCCGAAGAGGATAAATTGGCTTTAAATGGAGGAGTTGTATCTCCTCAGCCCGTCTCATGGATAGCAACGGGGACCCTTGGCTCTGCTTCGCCAACCTTAACTCCTCCTGCAAGAGGCTGAACCGAACCTTCTCTGAAACCGCTGTGCTGAACAGCCTGCTGGCCTCGATCTCCCTGGTCACCGTCACACTCAACCTTCTCGTCATCATCTCTATTTCTCACTTTAGGCAGCTGCACACACCCACCAACGCCCTGCTCCTCTCTCTGGCTGTGTCGGATCTGCTGGTGGGGCTGCTGGTGATGCCGATCGAGAGCCTGCGCTACGTGGAAACATGCTGGTTGCTGGGGAGTCTGATGTGTGCTCTGACTCCTTATGTGTCTTTGTGTATAATTTCTGCATCTGTGGGAACCATGGTGCTCATTTCCATAGACCGTTACCTGGCTATCTGTGACCCACTGCTCTATTCCAATAAGGTGACTCTGAAAAGAGCCAAAATTGCAATCTGTGTCTGTTGGGCCTGTTCTCTTTTCTATAACGGCTGTATTCTGATGGGCCACCTCAAACATCCAGAAAGGTACAGTTCTTGTCACGGAGAGTGCGTGGTTGTGATCGACCACATCTCTGGAACTGTTGATCTGTTTATTACAGTTGTTTTTTCCCTGTACCATCATGGTTGTGATGTACATGAGAGTGTTTGCAGCTGCTGTTGCTCAAATGCGAGTCATTCGTTTGCAGAACGCCGCCGTCGCTGTGAACGCAGCGACCACCGTGAAAAAATCAGAGTGGAAAGCAGCCAGAACTCTTGGGATTGTGATCGCTGTGTATCTAATGTGTTTTTGTCCATATTATTATCCAGCTCTTGCAGGTGGAGACACCTCAAACAACTCATCCTACTTTGCTGCTTTGGCCTGGCTTGCGATGATCAACTCCTGTATGAACCCTCTGATTTATGCTCTGTTCTATCCCTGGTTCAGGAGATCCATCAAAGTCATCATCACACTCAGAATACTGCGTTCATACTCCAGCGAAATCAAGATCATTTAAAGAGCACAAACACACTTTTACACCTAAATTTGAACATTTTCTGCTTTGTACCAAATATGCCGAGTGTTTACTCTCCTCAGGTCTTCAGTATGTGTAAATATATAAGCATGTTGTTTTTCTAGTCACATTAAACATTATTTTTTGATGTTTGATTTATAACTAAATATTACGATATTTTAGTCTTTAACCAAGGGGCTAAGCAAATATCTTACAGACAATGGGCTTCGTGATTTAAAGGTTTCACCAAGTATCAAGAGAAGCTGACTGCAGTACTTATTATGTAAAATGATTTTGTCTATAAGAAAAAATATTGAGTGCAAAGCTTCTCTGCCACAATATACTGCTGCACTGCTGAACTAGTTTGTCACTTGTTTTAAAATGTCAATTATTTCTGTCGTGATGTAATTTACATCGGGAAGTGTCGCAACATTGTAACACATTCCTGTAATTGCTGTTTTTATTGATCAGTTCCCTAAAGTGCCAAGAAGCTAAAAAAAAATGAATAATCCACTGTTCAAATATAAAATAAAATTCAAAGGAAAATATAAACATGAAACTCTGTGTTGTTGTTGCTTTTTGCCACCTTGGAGCTTAAAGAATCTGTCCAGCAGAGGGAGCCGGTGTGTTTCCTCAACCATGACATGATACACATTCACTTATAAGGAACCAAAACTGTTGTTGGTAAATTTAAACCAGGTAAAAACAATTATTATTAGACTCCCTGTACTACTTTTTCACTGATAGAATTTAGTTTTTATAATATAAATCCCCAGTCACCAGCCGCGCCCCTCTTTCTCACTCTGGATCAGGTGAAGAGAGAACTCAGGAGGTTGAAGGTCAGGAAGGCCACAGGGCCGGACGGGATCAGCCCCAGACTGCTCCGGGAGTGTGCAGACCAGCTCAGCGAGGTTGTTCTGTACATGTTCAAACCGAGCCTTCGTCTGGAGAAGGTCCTGGCCCTGTGGAAGACGCCGTGTGTGGTTCCGGTCCCTAAGACAGTCCACCCCAGGGAACCGGGCCACTACAGACCTGTGGCCCTGACCTCCCACCTGATTAAGAGTCTGGAGAGGATTGTCCTGGGCTACCTCCGCGACCAGGTGGACTCCACTCTGGACTCGCTGCAGTTTGCCTGCCGTCCAGGCATCGGCGTGGAGGACGCGGTGATCTACCTGCAGCACCGGGCCCTGGGCCACCTGGAGGCCTCTGGAGGCGTTGTGAGAGTCATGTTCTTTGACTTCTCCAGCGCCTTCAACACCATCAGGCCCTCTCTCCTTCGGAGGAAGATGGAGGACGCGGGCGTGGACCAGCAGCTGGTGGCCTGGACCACAGACTCCCTCACCAACAGGCCCCAGTACGTCAGACTGCAGGACAGCCTGTCAGAAGTGGTGGTGTGCAGCACGGGGGCTCCACAGGGGACCGTGCTCTCACCATTCCTCTTTTCACTCTACACGTCGAACTTCAGGTACAACTCGGAGAGGTGCCACCTCCAGAAGTTCTCCAACGACATCGCCATCGTTGGCTGCGTGTCAGGGGGGGACGAACTGGAGTACAGAGGAGTCATCGCCGACTTTGTTGAATGGTGTGAGGAGAACCATCTTCTCCTTAACACCAGCAAAACAAAGGAACTAGTGATAGACTTCCGGAGGACCTCCACACCCCACACACCTGTGAACATCCGGGGGTCAGACATCGAGCTGGTGGACTCGGTCAAATACCTGGGTGTTCATCTGAACAATAAGCTGGACTGGTCCCACAACACCAACGCCCTGATCAAGAAGGGCCAGAGTCGCCTGCACCTGCTGAGGAGACTGAGGTCCTTTGGCGTGAGCAGGGCTCTTCTGAGGACCTTCTACGACACTGTGGTAGCCTCTGCAGTGTTTTATGCCATCGTGTGCTGGGGGGGAGGCAGCACGGACAGGGACAGGAAGAGACTGAACAAGCTGGTTCAGAGAGCTGCCTCTGTCCTGGGCTGCAGCCTGGACTCCATCGAGGAGGTGGCGGACAGAAGGACGTTGGCCAGGCTGACGTCCATCCGAAGCAACACCTCCCACCCCCTACACCACACTGTGGAGGCCCTGGGGAGCTCCTTCAGCTCCAGGCTGAGGCATCCTCAGTGCAGGAAGGAGCGCTAGCGCAGGTCCTTCCTCCCCACAGCCATCAGACTCTTCAATGCTGCTTCCTAGGTCCTCCACAAGGACTACCCAACTACATGTCCATAACTCACATATTCATATTCATATTCATATTCATATTCATATTCATATTCATATTCATATTCATATTCATATTCATATTCATATTCATATTCATATTCCACAATTCATGTAAAGCACCTGTATAGAAACACTATTTATTTTTCATTTTGTGTACATAATGTAACATTATAGCAGAGAAATATTTTTATTTATCTTGTCTTCTTCTCTTATATTTCAAAATTCTTTTTTCACCAATGTTTTTACTGCCGGAACAGTGAATTTCCCCGCTGTGGGATGAATAGTCCTATTCTATTCTATTCTAAGGTAAAAATGTATCAGCCTCTTAATGAAACAGATATTGAAAACCTTCAAATATAGAGAAAGAAAAGAAACTTCAAGTCCCCAAAGCTTGCACCAGAAGTCAGAGAGCAGGACTATATTCTGTTTGCCACATAACTTTTTAGTAATCTCTAACCCTGGTGGCATTCTAGTGAGCGTAATTAGTGTTGTTAAAATCTGATTAGTACCACAAATGTACACACCCTGGAACTACTACAAAGCTATCAGATGTCAAAGTAGGAGTTGGTTGGATTTAACTGAATATTATTTGTAATTGTTGTTGAGGAGAAGTCGTACCACTCGACTCTTTATCAGTAACACGAGGGTGGAGGTGGTCAGCAGCACGAAGCACCTAAGGGAGCACATCACAAACTCCCTCATCTGCTCCATGAACACGGCCTCGCTGGGCAGCAGCGTAAGTTGGGAGAACCACAGCTGCCCCCCACCCATCCTTCCAACCAGCTGCACATCTGTTTGCCGTGGAGAAAGCAGGGCCTCTGGCTAGAAGAATGTGAAGAGAGTGGGACTCTTTTCCCTCCACTAGGAACACTGCTGGAACATCATCAGCCATCCGTCTTCAGACCTACGGGGCCTCTCAACGACCCCTCACGCCTGCCTGTTAACATGATAACCCAAGACCTTAGAGGCCTGCGATGTGGGAGCGGAACAGGTCCAGCACCTGGATCAGACACACCTAGTTTTAGAAAACTAGTCCATGTGATAGCAAAGAGAAGAGGACTGAAGAAAACTCCCCTTCACTACCTGTTTTTGTACTCTTGTTGTTTGTTTATACACACAGGTATGTGGGTGTGTAAAACACATTTATGTACCGATATATAAACACAGTACAGTGTATGTTTGATATATAGACGATGGATAGATAGACTAAACTATATTTCAGTGTTATTGCAAGAGAAATACATTCTGTCTCCAGTCATTATTCCTCTGAATGACCAAGATTATTCTGCACATGGTGATTTACGAGGATCAAACCCAACAGTAATTAACATTTGATTTATTGTAAGGAAAAAGGGAAGTTGCATCACCCGTGAGGTGATCAGGGGGAAAATAAGGCCGGTCCGAAGAGGATAAATTGGCTTTAAATGGAGGAGTTGTATCTCCTCAGCCCGTCTCATGGATAGCAACGGGGACCCTTGGCTCTGCTTCGCCAACCTTAACTCCTCCTGCAAGAGGCTGAACCGAACCTTCTCTGAAACCGCTGTGCTGAACAGCCTGCTGGCCTCGATCTCCCTGGTCACCGTCACACTCAACCTTCTCGTCATCATCTCTATTTCTCACTTTAGGCAGCTGCACACACCCACCAATGCCCTGCTCCTCTCTCTGGCTGTGTCGGATCTGCTGGTGGGGCTGCTGGTGATGCCGATCGAGAGCCTGCGCTACGTGGAAACATGCTGGTTGCTGGGGAGTCTGATGTGTGCTCTGACTCCTTATGTGTCTTTGTGTATAATTTCTGCATCTGTGGGAACCATGGTGCTCATTTCCATAGACCGTTACCTGGCTATCTGTGACCCACTGCTCTATTCCAATAAGGTGACTCTGAAAAGAGCCAAAATTGCAATCTGTGTCTGTTGGGCCTGTTCTCTTTTCTATAACGGATGTATTCTGATGGGCCACCTCAAACATCCAGAAAGGTACAGTTCTTGTCACGGAGAGTGTGTGGTTCTGATCGACCACATCTCTGGAACTGTTGATCTATTTATAGGCTTTTTTGCACCTTGTACCATCATGGTTGTGATGTACATGAGAGTGTTTGCAGCTGCTGTTGCTCAAATGCGAGTCATTCGTTTGCAGAACGCCGCCGTCGCTGTGAACCGCAGCGACCACCGTGAAAAAATCAGAGTGGAAAGCAGCCAGAACTCTGGGGATTGTGATCGCTGTGTTTCTAATGTGTTTTTGTCCCTATTACTATCCAGCTCTTGCAGGTGGAGACACCTCAAACAGCTCATCCTCCTTTGCTGCTTTGGCCTGGCTTGCGATGATCAACTCCTGTGTGAACCCTCTGATTTATGCTCTGTTCTATCCCTGGTTCAGGAGATCCATCATACTCATCATCACACTCAGGATACTGCGTTCATACTCCAGCGAAATCAAGATCATTTAAAGAGCACAAACACACTTTTACACCTAAATCTGAACATTTTCTGCTTTGTACCAAATATGCCGAGTGTTTACTCTCCTCAGGTATTCAGTATGTGTAAATATATAAGTATGATGTTTTTCTAGTCACATTAAACATTATTTTTTGATGTTTGATTTATAACTAAATATTACGATATTTTACTCTTTAACCAAGGGGCTAAGCAAATATCTTACAGACTATGGGCTTCGTGATTTAAAGGTTTCACCAAGTATCAAGAGAAGCTGACTGCAGTACTTATTATGTAAAATGATTTTGTCTATAAGAAAAAATATTGAGTGCAAAGCTTCTCTGCCACAATATACTGCTGCACTGCTGAACTAGTTTGTCACTTGTTTTAAAATGTCAATTATTTCTGTCCTGATGTAATTCGCATCAGGAAGTGTAGCAACATTGTGACACATTCCTGTAATTGCTGTTTTTATTGATCAGTTCCCTAAAGTGCCGAGAAGCTAAAAAATGAATAATCCACTGTTCAAATATAAAATAAAATTCAAAGGAAAATATAAACATAAAACTCTGTGTTGTTGTTGCTTTTTGCCACCTTGGAGCTTAAAGAATCTGTCCAGCAGAGGGAGCCGGTGTGTTTCCTCACCCATGACATGATACACATTCACTTATAAGGAACTAAAACTGTTGTTGGTAAATTTAAACCAGGTAAAAGCAATTATTATTAGACTCCCTGTACTACTTTTTCACTGATAGAATTTAGTTTTTATAATATAAATCCCCAGTCACCAGCCGCGCCCCTCTTTCTCACTCTGGATCAGGTGAAGAGAGAACTCAGGAGGTTGAAGGTCAGGAAGGCCACAGGGCCGGACGGGATCAGCCCCAGACTGCTCCGGGAGTGTGCAGACCAGCTCAGCGAGGTTGTTCTGTACATGTTCAAACCGAGCCTTCGTCTGGAGAAGGTCCTGGCCCTGTGGAAGACGCCGTGTGTGGTTCCGGTCCCTAAGACAGTCCACCCCAGGGAACCGGGCCACTACAGACCTGTGGCCCTGACCTCCCACCTGATTAAGAGTCTGGAGAGGATTGTCCTGGGCTACCTCCGCGACCAGGTGGACTCCACTCTGGACTCGCTGCAGTTTGCCTGCCGTCCAGGCATCGGCGTGGAGGACGCGGTGATCTACCTGCAGCACCGGGCCCTGGGCCACCTGGAGGCCTCTGGAGGCGTTGAGAGAGTCATGTTCTTTGACTTCTCCAGCGCCTTCAACACCATCAGGCCCCTCTCTCCTTCGGAGGAAGATGGAGGACGCGGGCGTGGACCAGCAGCTGGTGGCCTGGACGACAGACTCCCTCACCAACAGGCCCCAGTACGTCAGGCTGCAGGACAGCCTGTCAGAGGTGGTGGTGTGCAGCACGGGGGCTCCACAGGGGACCGTGCTCTCTCCATTCCTCTTTTCACTCTACACGTCGGACTTCAGGTACAACTCGGAGAGGTGCCACCTCCAGAAGTTCTCCGACGACACCGCCATCGTTGGCAGAGGGGGACGAGCTGGAGTACAGAGGAGTCATCACTGACCTCGTTGAATGGTGTGAGGAGAACCACCTTCTCCTTAGCACCAGCAAAACGAAGGAATTGGTGATAGACTTCCGGAGGACCTCCACACCCCACACACCTGTGAACATCCAGGGGTCAGACATCGAGCTGGTGGACTCGGTCAAATACCTGGGTGTTCATCTGAACAATAAACTGGACTGGTCCCACAACACCAACGCCCTGATCAAGAAGGGCCAGAGTCACCTGCACCTGCTGAGGAGACTGAGGTCCTTTGGCGTTAGCAGGGCTCTCCTCAGGACCTTCTATGACACTGTGGTGGCCTCAGCAGTGTTCCACGCCATCGTGTGCTGGGGGGGAGGCAGCAACAGACAGGGACAGGAAGAGACTGAACCAGCTGGTTCAGAGAGCTGCCTCTGTCCTGGGCTGCAGCCTGGAACTCCATCGAGGAGGTGGCGGACAGGAGGACGTTGACCAGGCTGACGTCCATCAGAAGCAACTCCTCCCACCCCCTACACCACACTGTGGAGACCCTGGGGAGCTCCTTCAGCTCCAGACTGAGGCATCCTCAGTGCAAGAAGGAGCGCTACCGCAGGTCCTTCCTCCCCACAGCCATCAGACTGTTCAATGCTGCTTCCGAGGTCCTCCACAAGAACTACCCAACTACATGTCCATAACTCACATATTCATATTCATATTCCACAATTCATGTAAAGTACCTGTATAAAAACACTATTTATTTTTCATTTTGTGTACATAATGTAACATTCATAGCAGAGAAATATTTTTACTTATCTTGTCTTCTTCTCTTATATTTCAAAATTCTTTTTTCGCCAATGTTTTTACTGCCGGAACAGTGAATTTCCCCACTGTGGGATGAATAAAGTCCTATTCTATTCTATTCTATTCTAAGGTAAACATTCATCAGCCTCTTAATGAAACAGATATTGAAAACCTTCAAATGTAGAGAAAGAAAAGAAACTTCAAGTCCCCAAAGCTTGCACCAGAAGTCACAGAGCAGGACTATATTCTGTTTGCCACATAACTTTTTAGTAATCTCTAACCCTGGTGGCATTCTAGTGAGCGTAATTAGTGTTGTTAAAATCTGATTAGTACCACAAATGTACACACCCTGGAACTACTACAAAGCTATCAGATGTAAAAGTAGGAGTTGGTTGGATTTAACTGAATATTATTTGTAATTGTTGTTGAGGAGAAGTCGTACCACTCGACTCTTTATCAGTAACACGAGGGCGGAGGTGGTCAGCAGCACGAAGCACCTAAGGGGGCACATCACAAACTCCCTCATCTGCTCCATGAACACGGCCTCGCTGGGCAGCAGCGTAAGCTGGGAGAACCACAGCTGCCCCCCACACATCCTTCCAACCAGCTGCACATCTGTTTGCCGTGGAGAAAGCAGGGCCTCTGGCTAGAAGAATGTGAAGAGAGTGGGACTCTTTTCCCTCCACTAGGAACACTGCTGGAACATCATCAGCCATTCGTCTTCAGACCTACGGGGCCTCTCAACGACCCCGCACGCCTGCCTGTTAACATGATAACCCAAGACCTTAGAGGCCTGCCATGTGGGAGCGGAACAGGTCCAGCACCTGGATCAGACACACCTAGTTTTAGAAAACTAGTCCATGTGATAGCAAAGAGAAGAGGACTGAAGAAAATTCCCCTTCACTACCTGTTTTTGTACTCTTGTTGTTTGTTTATACACACAGGTATGTGTGTGTGAAACACACCTATGTACCAATATATGAACACAGTACAGTGTATGTTTGATATATAGACGATGGATAGATAGACTAAACTATATTTCAGTGTTAAAGCAAGAGAAATACATTCTGTCTCCAGTCATTATTCCTCTGAATGACCAAAATTATTCTGCACATGGTGATTTATGAGGATCAAACCCAACAGTAATTAACATTTGATTTATTGTAAGGAAAAAGGGAAGTTGCATCACCCGTGAGGTGATCAGGGGGAGAATAAGGCCGGTCTGAAGAGGATAAATTGGCTTTAAATGCAGGAGTTGTATCTCCTCAGCCCGTCTCATGGATAGCAACGGGGACCCTTGGCTCTGCTTCGCCAACCTTAACTCCTCCTGCAAGAGGCTGAACCAAACCTTCTCTGAAACCGCTGTGCTGAACAGCCTGCTGGCCTCGATCTCCCTGGTCACCGTCACACTCAACCTTCTCGTCATCGTCTCTATTTCTCACTTTAGGCAGCTGCACACACCCACCAACGCCCTGCTCCTCTCTCTGGCTGTGTCGGATCTGCTGGTGGGCCTGCTGGTGATGCCGATCGAGGGCCTGCGCTACGTGGAAACATGCTGGTTGCTGGGGAGTCTGATGTGTGCTCTGACTCCTTATGTGTCCTACTCTGTACTTTCTGCGTCTGTTGGCAACATGGTGCTCATTTCCATAGACCGTTACCTGGCTATCTGTGACCCACTGCTCTATTCCAATAAGGTGACTCTGAAAAGAGCCAAAATTGCAATCTGTGTCTGTTGGGCCGGTTCTCTTTTCTATAACGGATGTATTCTGATCGGCCACCTCAAACATCCAGACAGGTACAGTTCTTGTCACGGAGAGTGTGTGGTTCTGATCGACCACATCTCTGGAACTGCTGATCTGTTCATTACAGTTGTTTTCCCCTGTACCATCATGGTTGTGATGTACATGAGAGTGTTTGCAGCTGCTGTTGCTCAAATGCGAGTCATTCGTTTGCAGAACGCCGCCGTCGCTGTGAACGCAGCGACCACCGTGAAAAAATCAGAGTGGAAAGCAGCCAGAACTCTGGGGATTGTGATCGCTGTGTATCTAATGTGTTTTTGTCCCTATTACTATCCAGCTCTTGCAGGTGGAGACACCTCAAACAGCTTGTCCTACTTTGCTGCTTTGTCTTGGATAATGATGATTAATTCTTGTGTGAACCCTCTGATTTATGCTCTGTTCTATCCCTGGTTCAGGAGATCCATCAAACTCATCATCACACTCAGGATACTGCGTTCATACTCCAGCGAGATCAAGATCATTTAAAGAGCACAAACACACTTTCACATTTAAATGTTAACTTTTTTTCTGCTTTGTACCAGCTCTGCTGTATATTTCTGTTTCTCAGCTAGGCTTTGAATAGAGGTGAAATAATTAAATATGGTTTTTTTCCCCTCCAATTACCCTAAACATTATTTGTCATTGTTTTTTTT
>CAAE01014553.1:387724-470302 GCA_000180735.1 Tetraodon nigroviridis
ATATATTTGTTGCTGCCAAAGTATACGTACATATTATGTAATATTATAGATTGTAGCGTATGTTTTTCAGAAGAGAAAAAGAAATTATAGCTACAGCAATTTAAAAAAATGACCATTTAAAGTAGTAAACACAAAAAAATCTGAACCCATTGTGCTGAGATTTGGGAATGAGGCCATTCAGTTGAAAAATACGTTTATCCAACCTAGTTCCACGTACAATTTTGCGTTTTTATTAGGCATTTCTTTAAAAACTGAACTAATGTCATCTCTTGGTGAGGATCCAGTCACCGAGCCCCTATGGAGGCTCAGAATGGTACCGTCAACAATGATGATGTCATCACTGAACGGTCCAATCAGTGCACCCATTTTAAATTAAAAACTTCAACCAAGTCAAGAAACCCCCAAAGTTATTTCTTTTTTAACGTTTCCCATTTAAAACGCTGATGAGCTGTAGGTTAAGTAAATCGGAGCTAACAGAAGGTGAAAGTAAACGTATAAACGTTCAGGTTTAGGGATATTTTTTCACATGTAGCTCCGAAATTGATATTTATGAGCTACAAGTCAACAATTTAGTTCGAGGACATTGATTTTGTGACTCAGTGTTCGCCGTGTTGCGTTGAAATATTAAATGGAAACAGACTGACAACGTCCTAGTTTAGCGTCCCAACTGAAGAATCAAAATGGTATTAGTTACCGTTTGAAAGTTGTCAGTTGTCTACAAAATATACCAATTACATAGCAACTCATGGGTAAAATCTAATCACACACGAGTTAAATTCCTACCAAACGCGTTAAAAACCGTTAAGAAAGTTGTTTGGCCGTCATTTTGGCTAACTTGTAGGTACATTGTAGGCTATCTGAGCAGCTATCGGATAGTGACCAAGTTAGCTTATTAAGTATACAGTCACAGTAACAAAGTATAACCAATTTCATACTAAGGTGCTTCGAAAAGGAGAGCAAAATGCGAAGATGCCGTACAAAATGCGACATTTCACAATCATTACGCATGTATCCATTTTTACAGCAACAAAGACTTAGTCAAACGCTACCGAGCTAACAGCTAATGCTAACAGTGTATCGGCCAATTCTGGGGGAGGGGAGTCGACTAACAATTGCTCTTATCTTCGACAAAACGCTTGTCAGCAATTCCAGGTCCAGTCTCTTACCTTGCAAAAGTCAGAGCAGAACGGTTTAATATCCACTCGCAAGTCATTGCTGCAATAACGATTTAACAAAGTCCGTAACTGATTTTCAAGATCCTCTAACTCGTACACACCATCTTCTTCCGCCATACTGCCTGTCGAGCCTTCCTCGTAGCAGCCACCACACTAAACATACATACGCTTGCTGTGACAGCGCTGATTGGACGACACAAGGGTGTGCGCTTCGTTTTTCGTTCAGCGTACACCGCCGAGAAGCGAGCTTGGCGGTATGTAATTTTACTGATTAGAACAAAGCCCAATTAAACGTTAAGAGCTGACGCGATAAAAACACGCCGCCCGTGTTTTAGGTCCAGTTCACGCTGGGTAAAGTTGGAAAAACGAAATATTACCTTTATCTTGCTTTTCATAATTTGCAAGCAAAGATTAATACATGCATTTCGTTATGTCACAAAATTGTGCATAGTCTTTTAAGTGTTTAATTATTATTATAAAATTGTTTTTTTTTCCAAGTTAATGTCACTTTACGACAACCTAATCAAAACATGCCCATTCAATCCGCGTATCTTTCAAAATGTACACCTAATAACACCGTCGTTGTGCATTATTATCATGCTTCCCTGCTGTTAAATACATCCCCCTTCTATCTATGAAATGCACCCTATATGACTTCTACTTCTAATTGTCAGAGGGATCAAAAACGATGTCTAAATTAATGCTGATAAAGAAATTTTTATTAAAGTGTTGTGTTTCTTTAGGCATTAAATATTTTTAAGGACAAAGTTATAGTATTAATAGCACAGCACTGCGTAATACTAACTAAATACAAAGGAAAATTACTTATGAACATTTAGGGATGACAAATATCACAGACCACACAAAAAGTCAGACTTCCTTTAATGTAATTATACACATTAATTGACGAAAAAAAAAATGAGAATACAAAATATTTCTCATTACGATTTAAATACTCAAGACCATTTTACATATAGACTACAGATATGGCACTGAAAAGTTACATAAGACATTCTTTAAAGTAAACTAATTAAACGCTGTATGTAGTGAGTTAATGTGTAAACAAGCTGAAATGGGAAAAGCAGAAAATAAGCACTAGTGTTAAGGAATATGTTCATGTACAGTAACTCTCTGTCTATTCTTTGTAAATGATTTCTATGGCTTTTCTGATTTCTGATATTTAACAAAAAGCCACAATTCTGAATCTTTAAGACAAAGTAAAAACACAGAGGCCGTTGCTTAAGGCTTGCAAGAACAAAAATACACACTAAAACCCACTAAACTGGCAGGTAAAAAATTTAAAATATTCACTCAGGCCTATACGCAAAAAAGTAATCTAATGTTTCAGATAGAAAACACTTCAATTCTGGATAATTTTAGCTGATTAATAACATGGGCCTACCTGCACAAAAAAATATGTTTATAAATGTATGTTTAGAAGAGTCGGGAAGAGTAATTTCTTTTCTTTTTGCCCATGTTTATGACAGTTTTAGTTCAGCTCGTCTGTGGATTCCGACATGGATCGCTCCCTTCTTTCTCGGCCAGTTACAAAGTTGAGCAGGTCGACGGCCGTCACCACCCCAAACACCATCTGCTTCAGGCTGGGAGAACCGTCTGTCAAGTCTAGAGAAGGAACGGTGATGGAGAAAGTCATCAAGATGGTTACAAAATCAAATGCACAATGCAGAATATAGATTTGAAGAAATCCCAGGACTTTTCCAGAACAGTGATCATTTGCCCCAGAGCAATTACATAAATCCTTGAAAGCCTCCAGACTGTTTCTGAGTGTGCAGGTGACTGTTGTACAGGCTGTTTTTGACAATGATCGTGGGTTTGTAACAATGTTACACTTACACTGGATCTGTTCATGTACCACAAGAGCAAAATGGTCAGTCTCCAGGATGCGAGACAGCTTTCCCAAATTATCATTGAGGCGAATCTATGAATAAAAACAAAGCGACAATTTAGTAAATGAAGTAATCAACATGGACGTGCAACAGAAAGTAGTCAATAAACAGCTTTATTCCAAACTGAGTCAATTTTTGTGAAGTAATTATTAGGAAATTAACATGATTCTAAGATGATATATTATGCTACATTGAGAGCAACTGAGACACACAGATAAGAGACAAATTGCGGTAATAAAGCCTGTCGAGTTCAGATAAGTGAGGAAGTGTTGCACAACACCAGTAAAACATGCAATAAAGCTGTTTAACGCTCAAACAGTGAAATAACAAGAGGCTAATAAATGTTGCAGGTAGACGTCATATTGTTCTTTCATCCTGTCAAAGGCTGTTTCCTAAGACCTGACACCTAAAGAATGTATATGGGTTTAATGATGTGCTCTCTTTAGTAATTTATTTACAGTGCTTTGTGGTTGTGTTGTAGGTGTTTTTAAACATTAAAGACTTTTTGTCAAAAATGTTCAATGTATAAATCCTAAGTGCAATAACTACCGCATACTGTACAATTCTACTACAAATCCTGGCTTGTGCTAGTTGCAATCACAAATTAATGAAGGTGAAACTAGACAAAGTAGGAGGTTAATTTAGCACTTACTTGCTTGAACTGTTTGTAAAGAACTTTGCTGACTGGGTCCGACAGCCGAATTTTCCCTGCCAGAATGCAGGCCAACATGTTTCCCAAAGTCACCATGCCCAGGACCAATCTGGACACACAGACATATGCAGAAGTCAGCAGCAGCTCCGGAGGGGTCATGAAATGGTCCAGTGACCGGCTGGACACTCACCCTGACTCATCCACCACAGGGGCCTGGTCAAAGCCCTTCTCTTTGAGGATTTTAATGGTCTTCTGACAGGTGACAGTGGGTAGGACGGTCAGTGGAGCTGACAGGTTCAGACCCTGCACCTTCAAGTTCCACCACCTGATGGAGGCGGAGGAGGAAAAGTTTACCAAAAAAATCCAGGAATAGGGAAGTTTCCCAACTGCAACTGTCTTCTTGTGTTCCGCGTACCATGGTTTGTTCACCATAATGTCCTCTTCCCTCAGAAAGCCTTTCTGGACCATCCACTTGTCATTCAGGAACTTAGACCTTTTCAATCACAACAAATAAAACCGATATAAAGAAATGTTGTCCATATTTCCTAATACACTGGCTTAGAATTCTCACATATAGTTGCGGATGGAGTCCGGGAGGATGACCACACAGCGCTGACCCTCCTTTAGGTCTTTGGCAGTGTTCACGGCTGCTGCCATGGCCGTCCCAGAGCTGCCACCTTGAAGAGCAACGAGCAAA
Organism: Tetraodon nigroviridis; assembly: GCA_000180735.1. Classification (NCBI taxonomy): domain Eukaryota; kingdom Metazoa; phylum Chordata; class Actinopteri; order Tetraodontiformes; family Tetraodontidae; genus Tetraodon; species Tetraodon nigroviridis. The sequence continues at coordinate 392,156 of CAAE01014553.1, forward strand.
AATCACTCAGTCCAAATCAAACATTACCACACGACTTCTGGACTTCTACCGAGTCAGTGTTTGTGTGTCCTTACCGCACAGCAGGCCCTCCTCTCTGATCAGCATGCGAGACATGTTAAAGGATTCTTCATCGTTCGATTTGTACCACGTATCCACCACCTGACACAACAGGTCATGTGACAGTGAGAGGAAACCAGCTACACAAAACAAAAAGACAAGACGTGCAACTCACCGATCTGTCAAGCACTGTGGGGATGAAGTCGTACCCGATGCCCTCCACCTCGTACTGGGTCTTGTCGGTCTTGTTGAGCTCCTCAGGCTCAGCCAGGATGGAGCCTTCAGGGTCAACACCAACAATCTGCACACACACACGCCATTTATGGAGTCACACTGACCTCCACACACAATCTAATTTAAATATTTTCCACAATTTGACGGTTTACTTTGATGTTGGGGCATTTCTCCTTGAGTTTGCGGGCGATGCCTGTGATGGTCCCACCTGTGCCTGCTCCTGCCACCAGCATGTCCACCTTCCCTGATAACGCAACGTCAGTCGGAAATCAAATGAGGATATTTCGGGATTGGGGCTCTGCTGCACGGTCTCCATACCATCGCACTGCTCCAGGATCTCCTCCGCCGTGGTGTCATAGTGAGCCAGAGGGTTGCTCGGGTTGCGGTACTGGTCCAGGATGTGAGAGTCTGGGATCTCATTTTTAAGGCGCCAAGCCACACCAACGTGAGACTCTGGGGAGTCGAAGCGAGCACTGGTTGGTGTGCGGACAATCTCAGCTCCAAGTGCTCTCAATACATCCACCTGTATTTACAAAACACAGAAAAGACCTGAATAAGAGTCTCCAAAAAAGAAGATAAATTCCAATATGTTTCGACAACTAGTGACACAGCATGAGAACGACTCCTTCATTACCACGGGAACAGGATTTGACAAATATGCAGTCTTGCGTCGTGTCTAGGTGAGGCACACAGTTTTTGTTTTGTCTTATCAATTTCATAGTGCCGTCAATATTTCAAGGTCAGTCACATTTCCCATCAAGTTGCCAAAATATGTTCAAAAGTGATAACAAACCACAGGGGAGGAACTTTTCTGACTGATTTGGCTGAACTAAAGTCACCATATTAAGGTTTATGGGAATGAATCAAATGATGAGAAAGACAGGATCGCATAAAAATTCTGTTTTACAATACCTATAAGCTTTGTTTTTAAAAAATTATACTGTATATTGTATTCAGCTTAGATCTCACTATGAGCGCTTAATTGTGTTTAAAAATTCCTAAACCTTTGCCTCCCTCTAGCGGCAGGAAAAAAAGTGACGCACTTATTTTGAAGCACTTTACAACATCAGAGTGTACTAAAGTGCTGTAAACAAATAAAAAAATAATAAAGCAAACTATTCAGCAATAAAAGCCGATTAAAATGACAAACAATAAAATGCATCCCCTCCCAAAATTTATGATTTTATAAGTCCTTTTCTGAATGGAGGGATTTCTTTTTTTCTTTATTGTCAAAAAATGTAAAAGCATTTCATTGTACAGTACAAGAATATACTGTATTTACATAGTTCTGAACACATTTTCATAATCTGCACATCAAAAAATGTTGCCTGTATGCAGCAGATTACGTTTTCCATTTCCTCCTCGTTAACCACTGTTCCCAGCAAAGTCAATACCTTGGTTAGCTCTGAGGCAAATAAAGTGAGGCTTTTAGGAGCAGCACCCACCTTCTCCATGCTCATCTTTTCAGGCATGACGATAATGCAGCGATACCCTTTGACAGCTGCGGCCAGAGCCAGGCCGATACCTGAAGGAAGGAAAAAAGGCACACGTTTCCCAACCTGCGGCAGCCTGGGTCTGTTTTGAAAACAGCGAGGGCACTTACCGGTGTTTCCAGAGGTGGGCTCTATGATGGTGTCTCCGGGTTTAAGGGCGCCGGCTCGCTCCGCGTCCTCGATCATCCTCAGGCTGATCCTGTCCTTCACACTGCCACCAGCGTTGAAGAACTCACACTTGGCGACTGCAAACAGATCACATATCGGAAGGCTTCAGCCATAAAAGTTTGAGCCACAAACAGCAGTTAAAAACCTATCAAGCCGCTGCCAGGAAACATACATATTTCACATTTGAGTCCATATGCTTTGGGGATCTTGTTGATGCGCACCATAGGCGTGTCCCCGATCTTGTACAGGATATTTGGAAGGATAGGTGGAGAGCTGGCCCTAGTAGGAGGAGTTGGGCTAAAGCTGATTACTTGTACTAAAACTCATGTATTACATGTGTGTTCTTTATTTCACAAGGGATTATACAAAACCTGAAACTTGGCTCTTACTTTGGAACCTGAAGGTGGGGCGAATCAGCCCCGGAGGCCCCCAGGCTCCATGTGCAGCGGCTGGGAAGGTCAGGCCGGATCCATTTTCTCTCTGCAGCGGCGTTCTTTGTGCTCAGCTGAATAGCTTTGTCCGCATCCTCTGCATCGGTCAACGGGGTCACCTTGTCGACCCCGTTGGTGTGGAGCAGCTTGCTGGCGTGAGGGCACACTGGTCCATTCACTGGATTCTCTTTGGCCGAGGGAACCGACGGCATGGCTGACCCTGGAGAGGAGAATGCAATTATTGTGGAATTTCCCCCCCCCAACAGTAACAGTGACAGCAGTTTCATTTTATGTGCCAGCAAATACAGTATTACTAACTACCAACTTTTTAACACGGTGCTTTTAAAAATATCGGTTTTCCTTAAGGGATCTGAACGAAGCACAACTGCTGCATTTCTGAGAGCTGATCAAAAGTCGTTTATGTGTGTGACAACGCCAAAAACCAACTTGCTTATTGTTCAGATTGTGATTATTATTCCTTTTGCATTTGTTTGCTCACCTATTAAGAACACACAAAAAAAAAATTAACAAAATTATCAAAATCATCAAATTATTATGATAAATTGGGTCCTAGAAACCCTCAGGAGGCTTAACAAGAGGATTTCCTGAGGCAAACATTAAACTGAATAATGTCATACACATTTATTGATTCAGCTCATCGTTATTAACATATTTTAAGCGATAGAATAACTGGTGCTTCTGGCAGGAAGACTGGTCCTAACCGGACTAAAAAGGCTGGAAAACACCCAGAGAACTACATAGTCGAGATAATGTTGATGGAAAAAAACGGATTTGCATGTGCCGTGTGTGTTCAGGAAGATAATTGATGTCTAACAAAACAAATTAATTATTACCAGTAAATATCACCAACTTATCAGTCTTTGTTAAACATTATCCAGCAGAAATGTGTTCTCGTTATACTAAATGAATATCAGGTGAACATAATATTGATAAATCAGGTTGTTAATCATGAAAGGAAACATAAAACAGTGTTTAAAAAAAACCAGACTGATAACAGACAAGCCGGAACTGATAGTTAATAATAAAGTTTTATCAAAACGCGAAAACGGCATCTAATGAATGAAGCAACTGTTTTAAAAAGGATTAGCACCAAGCACTGCAAGCAATAATATTTTAATCAAGACCTCTCTATTTACGATGGAGCACGCCCTTTTATTACCGAGATAATTACTGGACATGAGTGTGCAGTTACTAATCAGAGCAAACTTTTTTGTGTTTCCTCCTGGTTCCTCGCAGCTTTTCATGAATTATGCAGCCATGCAAGGATTGCATGCCAGAGGAGAATGATAGGTGTTGCATCTCTGCTTATCTTGTTTACTGGCTCTGCTACTCAGGAGCAACATGATCCTCTGTGCAGGACTTGCAAGTTTATAATGGAATCCCTCCAGCTAAATCAAGAGAAAACCCCCACCCAATCAAAAAGTCCTTAAAAAAACTTGAATATTCTTACACATTCCTCGATCATTATGTTTAATGTTGCACTTTTCACCACCTAATCAAAGAGTCTACTAGCAACAACCAAGGGATCAGCTGATCATCAGGCCAGAGATGATCAGTGGCCCCAAACAAACGAAGCACCTCCCCCGAAAAGCAGGAATGCTGCAGATGGAGCTGACAAATGGGAGAATTTGAGCCGCAAAACAAAACCACATGCCATTCCCAAGCTTGAAATTTTCCTGGATGATTTCCTAGTTTTTCCCTGCTCCTTTTGTGAGGGCTTTCCAATTCGTCTCCAAACCAATAAATACATGACGCAATCACTGCACACCGCCACCAAAAGTGTCAAAATACGGGCCACAGTACTAGTTTTCTGACTCGCTTTCGTTTTTATTTACAACAAACGACCAAATCACGTTTATTGGCTAGAAACGGCAAGGTTGCATCATCAGTTCCAGGTAAAAGAAACGCCGCTTAGTGCGCGACTCTTTTACGTTTTCACTCTAAATATTCGTTTTCCGTTGACTCTCACTCACCTGTTCAATGATTATGGGCTTGAAATAGGTGTAAATGACCGAAGAGCCCAGAGACGCGACCGCTGCTACCAGGACGATCCAGAACAGCCGCCCGAACAACTTCCGTTTAAGACCGACCTGTAGTGACGAAACACGTGCACCGATGGAGGTATTGTTGGCCAAGATTTAAGGCTGCCTCTGATTGGCTGCGGCGGGGGCGAAGGCGTGGCGCATCCCACCAATCAGAGCGTTGGTTCCTCAATAAGGTCGCTTGGAAACCAGACGTGACCAAAATGGTGTGCGCCATCTGCGCCCGTTTACCGAGCCAACAAGCTGTATGTGCACTTTGAATCATGTGGCAGCTTGAAAGGTTCTCATGACCAGTTCAGGACGGCCTAAATATCCGCATGACCAGCCAAGACCATCAAAGTTAACAATGGAACTAGAAATATTTATCCCTCATTTGCTTAAGCCTAGAGACTAATTTTCTTGGCCAGGTTTTAGACCGCAAGCGCTGGGATGGTTTTATTTTACAACCTGTAACAGAAAGGAGCTCTGCCACCAGTGCCATTTATTGGTTTTGCATTTTTAAAAAGGACCATGACTCTTGTGGACCAATGCGAGGATTACCAGAAGTGTCCATATTTGCACACGTTTGTTTGTAGCCAAGAATCACTTTCGGTAGTTTTAAAGAAAACATCTCCTCTGTTCCTCCTAAATCAACAAGGTAACAAACCAAATGTGGACATTAAACTGTTCATCAGCAAAATAAAACAAAATAAGTAACCAGATGAATGAGGTGATGGCATTGCAGAATTACAAACTTGTTTTATTGAAAAAGAAACAGATGTTTGTCTTAAAAAAAAATAAAAGGAAACACTTGCAACAATTCAACAAAAAAAAAGTATCATCACAGCTGGGGAAAACTTTGAAAGTCTTGGCGAGACACTGGGATCAGTCAGGGCCTTTTCAGAATCGTCCATAACGCTCTCGATCCCTCGATCTTCGTCTTTCACGATCCCGTCGTCGGTCCCTGGAGCGGGAACGCCTTTCTCGGGAGCGTGAACGGGAGCGGTGCCTGGTGGGGATAATCCTGTTTTAGCCAATCTTTGACTAATATGTTGAATATTCCGCCTTACAAAGATTTCTGTACCTTTTCCTGCGGCGGCCGTACAGCTCCCGCCGGAGTTCTCTCGATATAGGCTTCAAGTGCATGAAGTTGCAGAAACCGCCTCGAGTACACTCTCTGTAGAATACCCCCAAATTAAGAGTCAAACCACGGTAAGCGATGACAACGAGGGATACAAATCACACGTCTGCCTTCCACAACAAAAAGCTGAAGAAGTTTATTCCCACTGCAAAGTTGCAGAAGTTTAACGCAGTATTTGGCAGAGCTACACGTGTAGGTTTGGAACTCTTACATAACTCCTGGCATCGAGCGCCGAACCTGGGAAAGGCAGCAGAGGGAACGATTACGAAGCGATGGCCCACCCTCAACTGCTCTGATAGCTGAGCCTCCATTTCAAATTCACTCCATGAATCAAACGGCTTCGTTTCTACTTGGAGCGGCCGGGCGCGAGGTCAGCTACTGGAACATGTGACTGCTGATAGGCAGTCAGCCTGTCAATGCAGGAATTCTTTACATGTTGTCAATATCAGCAAAACGCTGATTTCTTTAAAGATAATCAGGAAAAAGTGAAGTGTCAAAAATAACCAAGACTTATTACTAAACCTTTTATTCTGCATTCAACAATTCAGTGATTCCGTTGATGTGCACTAATCCCGTACACGTGAAGGAGGAAGAGTGCAGTTCTCCACGCGAAGACTCACCCCATCTCGTACTGGCGACAGCAAGCTTCCCTGAAGTCAGTGACGGGGGAGAGCTCGGCGTGAATGGGTTGCCCGTTGAACCAACGGTTGTTGAGGTCCATGACCGCTTTCTCGGCGTCCTCCTCCCGGCGGAACTGCGTGAAATGCGAAGGAATGATCGCCCAAGAAAGATGAGGGTAACTAGTCAGTTTTACTAGGTAGAGTTTCACACGTGGAGCATGTTGGTGTTTCAACACCCATGACCCAAACCCCAACCTTGACATAAACATTGCCCACAAGATGGTCGCCCAAGTTGTCACACACGTTCATCTCCTCAACCTCGCCGTACTTCTCCTCCATCTCTGTGAACACCTCCTGTAAGGAGGGATAAACAACAGTTAACCTGTCAAACCAGTATTCACAACTTCTGCATGATTTTAGCAAGTTTTGATTGTTACCTTCCTGTCGTCACGCCGAAATGAGGGGAGGAACCTAAAAACACGACGTTCACTCACCTCAAAGAACTCATCGTAGTGCTCCTGCATTTCCACATCACTGACAGCGCCTAGAAAACCACCAATAACAGAAGGTAAAGCCAGAGGGAATCTGGTTGTAAGACGTGAAGGTTTAAAGGGAGTGTGTTACACACTGTTGTTTTTACAAACAGAAGCTAAAACCACAACACACACACCCACACACACCCGCAGTCACAAGGACATGAAGCCAACCCTGAGCAAGCCCACAGGATATGAAGTGAACAGAAACTAGGGAGTGTAATAAAGTTTTACGACATAATCACAAATCAATAAAGGGTGTTATTTTAGGTGATGACCAGGAAGTTTAGAAAAAAGCAGAAAATTCGGATGCCTGTAGAACAATAAAAATGCAAATGTGAAACCTGTGATTGCGTAAAAGCTGCAGAACCACATACCGCAGCTACCAAACACACTCAGTGTTCCTGCTGCTGGCCTGATGACTCAGGATTTTATTGGTCTGACTTAGGCCGGGACAGTCCATTTGCATCATCACACAACATACACACAAACACGTAGCAGAATGTGGCAAGTGAAAGAACACAAACACACTTAAACAAACACACATGTTGCTTCTGTGTCTGCTAAAACTCAAAGGCCACAGTCTCGGCGATTAAACAGAAACGTGGCAAAAACATGAGCTGTTACTGTCTTTTCTCTGGGAACAGGGACTGATTTTACTTGGTCAATATTTGCCTTAGTTACATAACAAACCATTTAACCAAGTAAATGTGATGTTCAACTGGATTTTAGGCCATCCCTTTACTTATATACTATAATTAAATAATGGCAGGAGTGGTTTAGAAAGATTACTGGCAAAAAAATATTTGTCAAAGTGAAACGTAGACAACTCTAATGCATGCTTAAAGCCACGCAACATTATAAACATATGCTGGGATGCGAAAGTCTGCAATTTTATTTGCGTTTTGTGTTGCTTTCTTTCCGTCTTTATTTACAATCAGTTTAACAGCATAGAATCGCTGTTAAACTCTGTATAACTCAACCTTGACAGCTGACAAACATAGCGAGACCGTTCCAAAAACATAACCCAAGGAAAGTTTTACTGAAAACATCACCAAGTATTCTACAGAATCAGGTGAATTTGCTTATTCTGATATTAGGTTCAGGCTCCAGCTAGTTTTTGGGTGCTACTACAACGTTCACAACTTAAGTGTGTTGTTTGTGGGTATGTGAAATAGTTGAAATTGTTTCTACTCACATCGCGAGGCATCAGCTGTTTGTGCACTGTTCTGAGGATTACGGTAGATGTTTTGGATCAGGATAGTCTGCAAGAAAGAAAAGCATGTGACAGGACTGTCATTTACCAACCCACTGAAATTACTGGTATCCTATTTACTTTAGAGCCTTTCCTTTCCTGAAAAAGAAAGAAACTGACACGGTGTTTTTACCTCCCATACACATGTTCCAGGTTTATGACTTGTTTTGCATCTACTAAATATATATTTATTTTTCCATTGATATTTGTAAAAAGCTACTTCAAGTATCAATCTACAGCAATTTTCATGAAAACAATCACCAAATCCCCTATTTCGTCGTTCTCGTGTCTGGAGGGCCAGTAAATTAGTTTGCAAACATTATTTTTACCTGGCTGAAAGTGGGTTTGTTGTGCAGTCTTGAGCAGCGGTCTCCATGTCTGCAAGCTCCAATTTTAAAATAGAAGGAACAATTGACCCTAGAAAAAAGAGGGTTATGTCAGTTAACTCACTGGAATTTATGCACAATCTGACACTGGAATATAAACCGTTGTTCAATATATGTATTTAAAGAGCAAGGATTAAAAATAACCAGTGCTCTGGGTGGGAATTTCCCTTATACTTGTATTAAAAACACCCAACAGGAACTATTCACATAATCATACCATACATCTAAATTCTAGTTATTCAGCATGACTATTTTACTGTAAACGCAGGCCGGTAATTAAGGTAACTTCGTGCTTCTTTTCCCAAAATTATAGCAAAAAATGTTTTATCCTAATGTAGGAAAAAAAATTTAAATGGAGTTATCGCTTATTTTGCTAATTCAAAGTCCCTGATTTAGAGAAAAGCCATTATTTCAAATTGCATCTGTGACGGGTGTGTAGTAAATGCTTTTACTGCACTCCATCGGTGAAACAGAACAAAACAACTAGCATGCTACCAGGCTTTTAAAGGGTCAAAGATGCAGTGTAGTTGGCTTCCTAACAGCCAACAATGCACACATCAATTTCTTTGTGTGCACCAACAATCTAACTGATATTTTTTGCAAGAAGACGGATTTTGCTACATGCAGCACAGAACTGCTGCAGGTTAGCAAAGATGCTTTCCACGATTTCATTGAATGTGTTAGCGAAACGTTAGCTTTATGCTGCTAATGAGATGAACAGAGGGTTTTTTAACGTGCGGCTACTACGCCAAGTCATGCTGATCTCAAAGGACCACTGAGGCCATTATTTGTGTGGAACCACCGGTATAGGCAGTAAATGCATTCTATGGCGGTTAAAAAAAACTTACTTATCTTTTTCTGTGCCGAAAATGGATGCCAGGTACTCCGCCATTATCGGCTTGTCGACGACGTAAATCTACGTCATCGCGTAAGCGAAGGGAACGCGCCTGCGCAAACGTGACTTTCCAGGAACATGCAACAACACCGACCGCCAAGTGGTGGCGCTGTTATCACAGACAAAACAGCGTATGTGCAGTCGTTTAGTTAAACCGAGTCACGAACAGTATGAAAGAATATTGCAAACCCATCTGGTTCAAGCCACTGAAGTGGAAAATTATCAAGTTACTGGCGTTTATTCACAATCTCAATGTTGACTTTTACCCTTTTCCTGTTTTTTTTTCTTGTTGTTGTTGTTTTTCTGCACAAAATTAGCAACAAACGTCCAGAACCTGACATTAAGAGGTTGTTTCAACAACAGAAAGCTCAAAAACAATTTTCAAGAAACCAAGAACTCTCTTGAAAACAATTATTAAACTAAAGATAAACTTTTTTATGTAGGTGAATGTATTATTTATTATCATCAGACTTGTAAACTTATGCCAGAGGGCAGTTATGGGTTCGAAGTTTCAAAAACAACTAAAACCGGATTGTTTTTCTTATCGGAAAATCTAGTGAGGGTGGAGCTGTTTTGGTACTGGGGAAAATGGAAAATACCAAAAACGCACCAGAGGAAGTACTTACCCTTTTCCTATCTTTGTCAGTGTTTTGAAGTGAAACTTTTTTTTTTTATAATAATAAATTTCCCTATAAGAAGAAAAGGGAATAAACTGGCTTACCCTGGAAAACAAAACAAAAACAGTAGTTAACATTAGGACATACCTCAACTAATAACTAATAACAAGATGAAAATGAAAAATACACTGACACAAATATTTCTTTTTGCAAAAACAATTTAGGATCAATTACATTAGAATAAATATTAATAAAGATTTATAAAACAGCTTAAAAATGAAGCATTTAAAAAAAGTCCTCCGATATCACCATAAAGGAAACAGTGGACTAACTAAAGTTTTAAAGTCGTCAGCATAAGGAGAGAAAAGTAAGTTTTTCATAAATACTGACTAAAAAACATGTAGAATAACATGTAAAATTCAAGGTTATTATTTTAAACAAATAATTCTATTGTTAAAGTTGCATTTAAGAATATTGAACAGCAGTTTTTATGAGTAGATTATAAACCAAACCTAGAAAGGTGCTTCCTAAATCTAAATATCACAAGTCAAATATACAAATGTATTAATTGTTTAAAAAAGATTAAAGAAAGCAAACATAAAACATAAAAATGCAGGTATGTGGGAAATAAACTGAGACAACCCCTCACTGCAGCTGATTCACAGCCTTCGACCATTGAGGGAAGGTTTGGATGAAAATGACAAAAATGACTACAAAACTCACCCTACGGCTTTTTTTTTAAAGATTTCTCTATCTCTCGCGTATCTGCTAAAACTGACAAGCTTACACAACTTCTTTAAAACACAGATGAGGAATTTCAGCAGCAGCAAAAGTTATCAGGCCATTTTCAGAGCAGCTGAAATATTAGAACACAGTAGTATTTCTATAATAACTGTAGCATCTGTTTAATAACAGACTTTAGTTTTACTGGTTCTGTAAACCAAAAAATTAAAGGTTTGTGTCAAAAGTAGCAGCGTCATCACATCATCGTCAGGCTGTTTTCTCTGTGAGCCGGAGCGCCCGCCACTGAGCAGCTTGGCGCTGGACCGCCATCAGCAGCAGCCTTGCTGGCATCCAAATCAGTCTGAACACAAAGAAAGAGGGCAGAGGCATTAATCACGCAGATTACACATGTGCAGTTGCACAGCGGCACACCTTTTCCTGTCTGTGCCCTGTAAAATACAGAGGAATCCAGTTTTCCATTTTGGGAAAAGAAAACAAATGGCAGGTAGAGGTCTTTATATAAATGCTTCATCCCAAAGAAAGTCAGAAAACATCTGACTGCAATATGTTAGGAACAAGTCGAGACTCGTATGCGACACTTAAGCCTGTTAGTACTTGTCAACTGTTCCGTAACAAAAGCACGAAGGTCCTTATAGGTAATGTCAGAAAATGAAATGTGTACTTATACAGTCCTAATTAGAGGTGTGTGTGCAGAGATGAAGCAACGCTCCACAGTCAGAGTTATTTCTCAATGTAAAAACAGTCACATCAGCTCCATGGCATTTCAGTGGGTTAAATATTCCAAAAACAAACACTTTTTTCTGTAACGTCAAGACAAAACAGGCATCAAGATGGCACAAACTCACACGCTGATAGGTGCCTGTTTTCTCTGTGGTTACCGTCAAGGCCGGAGCGGCCCTGAGTCTCAGCCCTGGAGTTTCATGGTTGAGGCAGCCCTTTTTATGTCATTAACAGCCTTAAATTAACAACACACAGATGACTACTTTTCAAAATGAATTTATTTTCACACTATTTCTCTCTGCTGATCTTTACGGACCCATGACCATCTCCAAAACAGCCATGAAGGCCTGAGGGTTGCACTACTATCTGCACAAGAGCACAAATGCCATGCTTCTGGAATAATATGAACCTGGGTGTGTTTTTGATTGGTTTTTGATCTATTGCGAAGCTTCTATCTCTGTGTATCTGCTCTGTGTAGACACGGTCCTCTCACTTTCATCAGTGGCCCTACTAGACTCATCTATACCTGTAATCAACCAGAAAGTGGGGAAAGAGATTGTGTAGCTCTGGAAAATCAGAAAATATTTAGAATTAAACACTTTAGAACATTTTCTTCATTGCCAAAATAGGTTTTCAAATTCTAATATTCTATCCCGTCATTTATTGTCTATTCTACTATAGCTGATTCACAGCAGTATCATAAAGACAGCGTTAGCAGCATGTGGCTATAAATACTTGTGACATCAGGACTAATTTGGAAATTGTTCACATCATGTTGGGCAGCTCACCTGTGTTTTGTGTTTTAGTGAAACCATAAATTACATGACAGGGTCCTGGCACTCCCTCTGACAAGAATCAAATGTGAACATTGTTAACTTCCACCTGATTTGACAACTAAAAACAGAATGCAAGTAGGTCATCCCGGAAATCCTCCCAGTGCTCCCGGTTAGTCACTTCACTTTCTGACCTTGCTTTGTGTTACTGAGAAAACGTCCTTCAAACGGACATACCAAAGCAAAGTAGGGAATTGTAGACACAAATAGACCAGCTGTCCCTTACTGGAAGGCCTTGGCTGCTTCCTGCACTGCTGCCCACAGGCAGGGTCTGAATTCTGCCAACAAACTCCAGGGAAACCTTTAAATTCTCTGGGTGACTTGTAGTTTCCATTTAACAGCAAGCAGCCCATCGGGCCTTCCTCTGGGAGTGGGAGTGGAGGGTGGGTCCACACAAGTGAATCTCTGAGATATTAAATATCTGGTGATGTTTTTCATGCGTAGGACAACTGATGCAGTTTATTGGAAGCTGAATGTCTGATTCAGATGACGTGCAGCAGCTAGTTTGGATCAGCACCAGCATGCTTTTTGGGAAGCCGCAATCTGACTGCCATCACAGCAAAACGTTGTCCTCTTTGACACTTTCTGTTCATAAATACAGAAGGGATGTTGTTATCAGCCTGGCAAGCTTTCCACTTCTTCTCCCCCTTCTCAAGGCCCCCAATGTCCATTATCTCAAAGATTCAAGAGATTGAAAGCACAAAAGAGGCTCTTTTCTTCTGGATCCTACCAAGACAATCACTCCAGCCACTTGGTATTCTGCCTGGGATCCACAGAGCCAGAAAGATTCCAAGCAATCCAGAGAGCCTCAAAGAAATGCTGCCAGTCTGGAGTTATTTTTTACTGCGGCTGTGATCTTTTTGCCACACAAAAACCACAGACTTGTAAAAAAAAAGTGGCGCACAAACGTTAGAACCAAAAACAGCTGCTGAGAATTTCAAGAGTTTTCCCGTCAGAGGTTAGAGGTGAGGGGACAGTTCCTTCTCACTCTGACCATATAAACCAGGAATGTCCAAACTATTCCACAAAGGCCTGTGTGGACGTTCCTGATATAAACACTCAAGCTCAGACTCTTTCCCTTGGCAAACATGAGCAGGTGATACATCGGTGATACATGCCCTCCCCTTCCTCCCCACAGTGGCCAGAACAGTTGGGATACGGTAAGTGGAAATGGGCAGCGGTCCATATCCATGTTTGTTTGCATAGTGTGTCACCGCTTTCACTCTTTTGAGGCTGCTTGGTTATGTTTTTAAACCGAACAAACAGATCTGGAAAGACAGTTTTAAAGAACTGACGATGATGATGTTACAGGATTTTACCAGATTATCAGTTAGTTACAATCAAAGTGTGTCTGGACTCACCTTCCTTGCAGAAGCACTTGTAGACAATCACACACACACACAGGAGGAGGACCGCAAACAAGCCGCACAACAGAAATGTGAGCGTGGCCAGACTCCCTGTCACACACGGGCACAAACTCAAATTAAAAATGGAGCGCAGACAGATGTGAGGGTTTAAAATCTTCTCACCGTTGGTGTCGAGAGGCACGGACAGAGGTTCCCTCAGTCCCGGGTGGTGGACGATGCACTTGACCGACACGTCTTTGAGCAAACTCGAATGGAAGAGCAGCGTGCTCGTCACTATCGTGGTGCCATCGCCCTGGCTGTCGGTGGATGTGACGGGTGGACCGAGCGTGCGGTTGTCCCCACCAACGTCCCAGGTGATGTTAGCCGGAGGACGGGACCGAGCGGTGCAGTTGGCCTCCGTTTCTCCAGATGCTGAGGTCACGTGGAACACCTTAGGTGTTGGTAAGACTGGTACAAAACACAAAACATTGTTTTTACTGTTATTATTTTAGGGTTCAGTACTTTTTATTTTGTCACTTGCAGACGTGTTTGCATTTTGGGCAAACAAGCAGACAGCAGAGGTTTGTTCATGGAACAAGGCCTGGTCAGTCTGCTCAGAGGGCACAAAACGATGAAAGCACACAAGCAGCTTTTCCAGACTCCCCCCCCCACACACACACACACACACACACACACACACAGAAGAGGGCTGTGTGCTAGCAGTGATTTCCTCTTGCACTGGGCTCTCTTCCAAACAAATCACCTCCTTCCCCTAAGTAACACTCTTTCCTCAGTCACCATCACTTCTTCTGTGGTTTAGATCCTCTCAGCTGACAGCAAAAGTTACTCTTTTTTCTTCTTTGGTTGGCTCAAAACATAATTTTTCCCCCTTTGGCCAGTCCCACCAACCATGGTCACCACTGTCACCAACCAATGACTGGAATCAATTTCCCTAAGGTGCGGTGCTCACCGTAAACGGAGAGGCAGGACGTGGCTCTTTTGCTGCCGTCCGGATACGTGTGGAACTCGCAGGTGTAGCACGCCTCGTCTACTGTCTTGACCTGGCTGATGGTCAGCTGGGTTTCGCCGAGGCTGCGGCTCAAGCTGAACCGCTGGGCGAACTGATCGGCAACGCTGAGCTGGCCGTGGGTCCCGTAGTAGGCCACGGTGGTGCTGTCGCCCTGTTCGGCCGTCTTCTTCCACAGCACCTGGCGCACCTTCTTGGGGAGGTTGTACCTGCAGGAGAGGGTGACCGAATGCCCGCTCACCGCCGTCTCAGTGCCCTCTATAGAAGCTCTACCTGAGGAGGTACTGCGGTTAGAAGCTGTTCGCTAAATCTACTCCAGCTGCCAGAACTGCTGCCTGCGTGCAGCATTTTGAGCCAGGTGAATGTGAGTAATGGAATTGTGCATGTGTGCTTCAGTTCATTGGCCTTTTTCCTGATTAGCCTGAAAGTTCAGCCCACAGCTGCGAACTTCCTGCCTCATCAAGTTGGAAAAACAAACCAAAAAGTGTCCGACATTGTCCAAAAAGTTCAAAACGTTGCGTAAGCTGCACGCAGGAACAACAGAAACCGGCAGCTGATGAAAATACACACGAGAAATGCACAAATTGGGGCTCAAAACATCTTAATTAGTCACACTAACCAGTCACGCTGACACACGTCACGGCCTTCTGACCTCCCACGGGATAAACATCAAATATGCAGCTGTAGCAGCCCTCGTCATCGGGACGCACCTTCTCGATGGTGATGTAGCTGCTGTTTTTGAGCGAAACGACGAGGTGCACGTTGGGGTCCTGACGGCTGATCGCCACGGGACTTTTCTGCTCATACGCCAGCAGGATGTTGTCGTTATCGTCGTACCAGCGCACTTGACGGAGGACCTGGCCGGAGGCTGTGGTGATGTTGCAGCCCAGCAGCAGAGGGCGATCTACCTCTGCGGTCAGGGTGGCGACGGCTGTGACCGCACCTGTGTGCACGGACCACGTGACGCAGGACTGTCAGCAGTAAATCGCACAGGTGCTATTTTAAAGCCTTTTTCTTGCAAAAGTTCATAAAAGGGAGAAAAAACTCAGATAAAACAGTGCCAAGCAAGACCTTGTTTTTCCTGATCCAAACAGTACTATTCAATATATATTTTACACTATTTATTGTGCCTCATTCATATAAAAAAAAATATTAACTTCAGTAAAAACCTAAAGTCTTAAAAAACCTAAACCTAACAACCTAAAGTCTTAAACCCTTCAATAAATAAGGCATCCAACAGTAAATATTAGATTTATTTGACTGGCTACTTTACACCTGCTTCCTAAATTCCCATTGTCTTAAAAACCACCAGTGGCAGAAGTTACCTTGTGTCCTGGAAACAGCCATCCAGAGCAGCAGGCAGAGCAGCAGTTTGCACATCTTTGCTCACCCAGGCGGGAGTGCGAGCACACCCAACTGGTCTGGATCAGCTCAGCTGAAAATACAGAGCCCTGTTAACCAGTGGGGGTGTGTTCCAGCTCCGCCAGCTGCCCAGTGTTTCCAGGCTCGGTCAGAAGAGCTCTTACTGGGACGTGTCAGGGTGCTGCTGATGGAAACGAGGCCGGGGGATGACATTAGCACTGACGGCATCGTCTCAGCAAACTGTGATTCTTCAACAGTACAGCCCTAACAACACCCTGTCGCCCTGCCAACACTTAGACGTGGGTGTGAACGAGGGACTGGACCCCACCAAAGCCTGAAGATTTCAAAATGTCTATTTAAAATCCAACCACAGGTTAGTAAGAGATGAACAGAGGTGTGTCATGAAAGATCCCATTCGTTCTGAGGAACATCCATGCAACAGAACAAGGTCTAATCCAGAAAGCAACCGTTCACAGCAGGACTCCCACTGCCCCAGTGGACTGATGGGAACCAGGAACCTGTCGGAACCACAAGACAGAGCAGGTCTGGCCCCATTTCAGGGTTTATGCTGCTGCACATCTGGATCCGACTTCCACCCTGCTCCCGTTGGGCAGCAATTAAATCACTTTTCCACTATAAAAAATCCTTTTCATCTCTGCAAACAACTTTAAATATTTGATTTAACCATGTAAACTTTACCTCGAGTACAAACGCCACATTTTGATGTTTTTCGGGTTTTTTAAATTATTTGTACACTGACTGACTTAATATTATACAAATAAATTAGCACTTTTTTTTAAATCTTGTTGAAAAAGTTAAAATACCTCACATACAACATTGTAGAGGTTAATAGCGTTGTTTTAGGGAATCATAAAAGTTCCTGTAAAGATGAACTAATCTAGCAGGTTATTTTAAGCGACTTTGCTACAGCTTCATCCTTTTATCGAAGTACGAAGCGCAAACTCACCGTCTATTGGATGCGGGTGGCAGCACTCGGTTATTTGTGCTGGAGAATAACATGCAAATAAACACAGGTGAAATAATCCAAAATTGTAAGGTTTTGTTGCTGGTGCAGCTCGATACGGCGTTTAGACTGAATTTAAAATCAACCTGAGCAAACGCAATCAAACTAACAAGGAAACACTGCCCCATGGTGGGAAATAAAAACCTACAGCTTCAGTACTAAAAACAAAACTGTAAACTGTTTTTTATGTTCTCTTTAAACGCAGCTGCTTGGAAAAAAAAAACTTGATCAACCCTTAAAAGATGCCAAGGGTAACTCACTTTCTCCTATGCTTTGATTTAATTAACAGAATAACGGAATAGGCTGATCATTTTAAAGATAAAGATAAAACAGCATAAGCAGATAAACAATAGTTTACAGCCAACTCAAACTATTTAATTTGCATTTTTCACCATACTTAATAACATAACCAATAGAAAGCACAATTTCATCATTTACACCCACAGGTTAGTTTTCTTCTAGTAGCTTCAGCAACAATCAGCTGTGCTGGTGTGCTATGAGGGGCAGGTATAACTTAAATAGTCCAACATTGTGTTGCCTTGTATCAACTAACTCGCCCTTTGATCATTAAAGCATCGAATGCTCCTTTGTTTCTTTGTTTCTATTTTTTTTATCTGCTCCTTTGATTTGTGTGGTGATGTTCACCATCCCAGTGCTGTTGGTTACACTGTGAAGAAGTTGTATTCTATAGGCCCATATCTAGCGTGTAAATTTTGAAAATGGAAGAAGCAACCAAGAGATCTGTCTCAGGTAAAAGTCTCCTCCAGGTGAGTCCACCAGCATCCTCCATGCTGGAGCTGACAGGTGAGTCCAGCATCTTCTGCCAGTAGTCTGTAGGACAGCCTCCAAACCTGAAACACAGATGAGCGAAACAAAAAAATAAAAAAATTAAAGTAATAATCTGGAGTTTTCAAAATAAGGAAAACACATTTTCGGTAATTTTTTAAGACATTTCTGTTGCAGAAAAACAAAGAAAAAAAAAAAACAAAACTTGTTTTCAGGTTATGGCAAGAATATCTTCTTCTTGTAAAAATGGCGTTCGGCAAACGACGGTATTGCGCATTACCGCCACCACGTGGCGGGGATGGGAAACACGTCTGCTTCCGCTTCTCCAAATAAATAAAGAAATGTCACAAATAAACTCACGTGGCCTAAGCTCAAACTTAACTTTAATATTAGGTTATGTATATGTGTGTATTTATACTACTTTAATGCCATTAGTTGGCTCCTGAAGAGTGTTTCCTAACCACTATTAGAATATCTGGCCTACTGCTGGAATAATGGTCTTTTCCTAGTTTACCTGTAATTTAAAAAAATAAAATTGAGCATATTTGAAATTTTGATTATGTCATGATTTGATTTTCCAATAAAGAAAACCTAAAACAATAAAAAATCAATCACTTATTTAGATGCACAACCAGCTGATTGACACCATTTTATTTGGGCAGCTATTATTACACTGAGCAAATAGTGCAAGATAAAATATTTATATTATGACTCTATATATATATATTATGAATTAATATATATGGTTTGAAAAATAAATAGCAACAGAAAAATCAGATCCGTGTCTAGATTAACCTCACATTCAGAACATGCATTACATTCCTTTTCTTTTCTCCTCTTCCTTAAACATTGTGCAAAATTTCTTCTCTTTCACATCTTCACATTTTTGAAAACAGTTCCTGTTGACTTACCACATTAAGCCTTTGTGTTTAAATTAAGTTAGTTAGCAGACTTTACTGTAGAATAAATACAAGCATCGGCGCATTGAGATTATAAAATAACTTCATGTCGGGTGACGCTTTTCTGCCTGTCGGTAGGAAAAAAAAAAGAGTTTTACTCCCCAGAGTATTTCATTCTTTTTGCTTCAACATTTTCCTCACAAATATCTCACCTTTTCCATATGTATGCTACAGCGGCAAAAATAAGGCAGAGAATGCACACAACGACGACTGCCACAACATGTGAAGCTGCAGTTGTCGTTCCTGGTGGGAAACAAGGACAAGGTTATTTTGTTTATTGTGTAAGAAAAAGGGAACTAGATAAAAAAGTAACAAAAACTGACACCAAATGAAACTGTGCGTGCAAAGCTAGTCATGCATCATCATTACTGTAGCAAAACTGGTTCTGCCTTTGTATCTTATCTAAATATTCAAAGCAGCTAAACCAGAAGTGCATGACTGTGTGTGTGACTGCCAGTAATGTCTTTATTATCTTCTGGCTGTCAGGGTTCAACGTCTCACACATCTGTACATACATACCCTTCTCTTCTTTCTTTTTCCCAGGATCTAAAGATACTGGGATCCTCTCCCGCCTTTCACCCGTCATTCCGCTGTTCACCACGCAGTCTACGTGTCCCTTCCAGCCTGAGGGCGCTTGCAGCGAGATGTTGCGGCTGCTGGTAAACGTGGAGTCACTGTTGGTTACCGTGGTGGTTTGGGGCTGCCTGTCGTGGGGGCCAGGGCTCGGGAGGTTCCACTGAATGGTAGGTGGCGGTTTACCTGTTGCCGAGCAGGTGAAGGTCACCTCGCCACCATTTTCTTTGGCCTCGGCACTGACGTGCACAGCCGTTGACACCTCAGATATCCCTGGACAAGCGATGGCGGCGTCACATTAGCTACTTCACCCAAAAAGATGGAAAACAGCTTGTCTCGCCGTTTGGCCTGACTGGGTTCAGTTAGGGTTTACCCGTCACAGTGAGGCAGGTCTGCCTCCGCCTGGATCCATCCGGGTAGACGTTAAAAGAGCAAATGTAGCAGCTTTCGTCTCCCCAGGTCACATTCTTCACGGTGATCGCTGTGGAGTTGAGGGAGGCCTCTGTGAGGGCGATTTTCCCCCGGTAAGGTTCGTTCACCTGCTGCCCGAAGCGTTTGCTGTACGTTGCCAAATTCTCAATAATCTCATCTTTAAGCATCCTCTGCCATGTGATTTGGAGCACACCTGTGGAAGGACCGCAGTAAAAAAACAGCATAAACACTCGTATAAATGCCTTAAGTTCAAAGTTTTACAGTCTGTAATTTATGTAAATTAGCGCAACAGCTAATACAAATACAGGTTATTTTTCTCAACAATTCATATTACTGCCTACATTATTGATTTCAAAACAAGTTGGTAACGAACCTGGCAGGTTGTTGACATCGCAGCTGTAATACGCCTGGCTTCCGTAAACAGCTGTTTTGTTTCCAAACCCGTTGATCAGGGAGTTCACAGCTGTTGAGACAGTAAATGTGTCTGTCAGCAGTCAAGATAAACACCAACTATGTTGATTTCCCCTAAAACAGAGATTGTCTTAACTGTTTTAAATCAAGCCTTTGACACAAGTAGAAAGTGATGGTAACTTTTTGGATTGGATTAAAAGGTTACCTGTTTCCTACCTGCCAGCAGCGCAGCAGAAACCATAAGAGTTGCGGTCTGCATCGTTCCCTGTCTGTGTGAGGACTGGTTTCTCTTTCATCCTATTCAAATAGCGCTGCAAACTGAAACTGATAGCTTCGGTGTGAACAAAACTAAAAAAACAATTTGCACAATCACATGTTTAGCCACGTCTCATGTCAGTAATTAATCAGATGGATCGGTCGAATCAATTTCCTCCTTGTGGGGAAATTCAAACAAGAAAAATAAAAGCTTCTGTTTGTTTCTTTGTTCCCAGAAATTCCCACACTTTTACTTCAAGGCTGGGGGAAGGGGGGTGGGTGCATCAGAAGGGCTTAAAGTGGGGGGACCCTCCCATGACACAAACCACACCAGTGGTCTGTAACAAACCAGACCTGATCTTACTGGAGGTTCACGCGCAGATTTGGAAATTCTAGTTAGACCAGGTGACTCAAAGGACAGTTTTTGGTTCGTTTCTGTGGGTAAAACCCAGAGAAGAGGTCCCTCCTGTCCGCTCAAGTGTGTCTTGAGATGGTGTGAAGTGTGAACCCGGACTTACTCATTCACACCGACCTCTTGGTAGTGATCCGCCAGCTTGCACCCTCCTCCTGGCACACCTTCTCTCCTTCCATTCCTTGCAACCTTATCTCTTTTCTCAAACCTGCATAAGAACAGAAGAATTCCATCGGAATTTCAACATATCCAGGTGAAGCGTCTGAAGAACCAGCGAGTGCCTCCATCTTGACCAGTATGTCCATCTAATGGCGCCTCCAGGAGCGAGGAGAAGGACGCTAAGAAAGTAAGGGGGTGGTTTCCCACCTTTACCGTCCCCTTAGGGACTTAGTCTGAGACCAGAAGATGCCGTCAGAGGTGTTTGGACACTAATCTCACTTTAACAACTTTATTTTCAGTACTTTCACTTTCTTTATTTTTTTTTTCTACTTTCTTTGGTGTTTTTATCTTGTGCGATAAGAAAAGAGAACCTGAGAGATGAAGAATGACTGAAATCTGCGCGTACAGAGTGGCCATCAGCAGGTAAACCGCTTCTGTCAGTTTAAGTTCTGTGTTTTTGTTTTGTTTTGTTTTTTCATTTGGAGCATCTGCTTTCTGGTGTTTTTCTCCAGAAAAAACTACAAGATTCAATCTGACCAATACATGTGTGTTTTGCTTGTTTTTTTGTTCCTCTTGTGAAATATCACAAGACAGACTTTGCTCATGTCGCGTGTAAACGTCTACCTCTAAACCAGAGAAAAATCCCCTGTTCTGGAACATCCCTAGATCAGCCACAGCATCTTTCACCTGTTAGTCAGAAACACAAAAAGAAGAAGACATACTGTGTCACAGCCTTGTTTAAAAAAAGATAACTGAATTTCTGAATTCTTTATTACACTAATATCTAAAAATAGGTTATGTTTAGCCTCCTTTAAACACAGAGGAGCCTGAATTGTTACCATAATTAACATCTGAGATGAAATTTATTGCTGCCAAAGAAAGCTCAGTGACGTCTCCATTAATATCTTATTTACCACGTTCCATCCACCACGTTACTGGAAGCGGAAAACCATTTATTTTAAATATTGCATGCTCGGCCAGTGTCCAGGAGGTGGCGCCATTAAGTCAACGTTGATTACGCAGTCGCTCAAAGAATTCTGGGAAAGACCGTAAACTACCTAAAACCACGCAGGTAGAAATCCTCTAACGCGCAGCTCAAACTACAGGTTGATTTTCTAAAATTAGTGTAACGAGCCCTGCTCTTCTTGTAAAAGTGTAAACCTATACATCAAGAGCGCCTTCATTTTTTATATTATATAGGATGTTTTCTTAATGCCAAATGTAGCCAAAGATTTACGGTAATGCTACACTGAACGCGGATCAAGACGCTGCATGTGTATTCATTTTTCCTTACTTACTAATATTTTTCCCCCAGAAGCGGTTCGTCGATGAAACGTTAGCGGGAAAATTCAGTGAACTGTCGGCATCTTCCATCATGGTATGTCCCGATGTCCTTAGTGCTAACCATGTAGCCGAGGCTAAGGAGCCTCAGTCTTGATGCAAGTTTAGCCCTGAGAGCAAAACATGGATTTTTAGCTAACGGCTAACTCCAACTTTTAGTGTTTTTGAAAGCTGTGCGCACAGACATAAACAAATGAATGATTCAGATCGAAATATTTGTGTGTCGAGTTAGTGGCTGTACTGTAAATTGATGTCCTTAAGTAGAAAGGTGCACTGATCTGTCATTGACAGGAGGAGGTGGACACACTGATGTCCTGGTTCTGCAGCCCTGTGTACAGGCGCTACTGGCAGCACTACCAGCAGGCCATGGCCTGGCACCAGAGACACAGACGCGCCTACCGAAAGGCCCTGGAGGCTGCCTGTGGCCCCGACCTCTGCCATGAGCTGGGGGTTGGCAGCTACCAGCGTTATGCAGACTGGGAGGCTGGAGAAAGTGATGGCCAAGAGGTCCAGGATGAAGAGAGCAGCTCAGATAGTGAAATAGAGTGTGACGTCAGCAACATGGAGATCAGCGAGGAGCTGCGGCAGTATTTTGCCCAGACGGAGAAGCACAGGGAAGAGCTGAGTGAGTACACACTTGGGGTCGTTGGCCAGTCTGGAGACAGAAATTAATACAGAAAGTAATAATTCGCCTTCTGTGCTTGCAGAGAAACAACAGCAAATGGAGGCCGAGCAGCACGAGAGTTACGTTCCGGCGGACCAGGATCTCCACATCGCATCCTGGCGAGGCAGCACCGCCCCACCTCACCAGCAGCCTGGTGAGAGGCGCAAGGCGGAGATGAAGAAACTGTACGGCGAAGACTCGGCTAAAATTATGGCCATGGAGGCGGCGATGCAGCTGACCTTTGACAGGAACCGTGACCTCAAACAGCCCAAGTACTGGCCCGTCATCCCGCTGAAACTATGATGCAAGTTCCACTATCAGCCTGTTGCTGGTCTTTGTTAATTTAAAGGACATATTAGCCAGCTGGCCTCAGCACAAAGAGGCGGAAGGTAGCACGTTTACCAACCTCTTTCCACCTAACGTGTCCTGGTTTACCCTCGTTTACCTTTACTTCGTTTACCCGTGCTGCAGAAGCTCTGCCCGTCAACTTCATTCAAGCACAAAAATGCCTCTCCTCTCATTTAAAAGCACCCCTTTATGGCGGCTTCTGATCTTGACTTTAAGTGCTCGGGAGAGCTTTTAAACCCTTTCCTCTGATTCTGACCTTTCTGTTTTTAAAGCAGTTTGCTGTATCTGTTGTTTGCTGTATTCTTGTTTTTTTTACTTGTAAAGCACTGTTGATGGAGCCGTTGTTATAGGACTGAGGGACAAAAGTCTTCTATTTGTTAATAAAGTGGTTTTGACTATAAAGCCTGGTCTGTCCTGAACAAAAAGAATCAACAATAACCCACCTATTTGCCATAAGTCATGACAAATTTGGTGATGGCTGCGTCTCTAAAGCCGCCTCCAGAAAAGTCAAAAGGAAACTCGAGAAGCAGCTTTTGTTAGTTGTGACCCAACACTGAAACATTATACACTTAGAATTCTTGAGCTTCCTGTGTGTATTTCTCTTTAATTTCTAACGAGTTTGTTCTTTTACTACGGTTATTTGTATGTGGGGGTTTTTTTTGCTGTATTCCCTGCAGAAAGGGCACATTAGAACTGCAGACGTTTTTAATTTAACCTTAAACCACATGTGACCTTTAGAGCAGAAATGTCAGCAGGGGAACACATGTCCACCTGAAACACTTCACCAACAAGTTTAAAAGGTTGGAAAACAAGGAGCTCTACACCAGCAGTGGAAGCAGATTACATTTGCATTATTACTAGTTTTACTTTTGATCGAACTCCTCGTTAACCATCAGATTTCTTTTTTATGCAAGTTGTTCAGATAGTCAGGAGGAACGCGGGAATCCAAACCTCGGTCACTTTCTGCCGTGGCCACGTCCCCCTCCCCCCGTCCACGCTCCCTATCCCAAAATGGGACGTCCAGTTGTTCAAACAACCCCCCCAGGTAGGAAAAAAACGTGTTGACCCAACCGTCATTTGTCAGTGTCCCGTCTGTCTGCCTGCGCCAGGAACCGATAAAATGGGTGAGCGAACGTCTTCCTCTTTCTGTTTCCTATCTTCAGAACAAATCGGGCCAGTTTGGGGTTTTGTTATTTCTCTGCCTGCTGCTAATCGAGCAGCTGCAGGGACGCATGGCCCCGGACCCAAAAACACCAGAGCCTGCATTTTCTTTTAACTCCTGCCACCCAGATGGGGAGTAACAGAGCTCTCCTCGTGCATCGTTCTTTAGGATTTCAGTGCAAGTTATGCAGTATTGTATAGAGGAAATACAAAATAATAATGTAACAGATGCACAGCATGAGGACATGAGGTGTGCAAAAGTTATTGTGTACAATACGCAATTTCTAGCAACATTTTGTCAAAAATCATAAATATACTAATGCAACAGCTATGCAGTCACCATGAGGTTATAATGTTGCAAAAAAGAGGAAATAAGTGTAAAAATAAACTCCCCTTCACTTCAAATTCGAGATATTTTCGGGCAGATGTTGTGCATTGCAAGGTAAAATGTGAGTCCGCCAGACTTGGTCAGCGCACACTTGTGTCACTCTCCCTCTGCCAGCTCCACATGTGAGACTTTATTGGATTAAAGGAGTGATCCTCTTCCTCACCGAGGATTAAACGAGATGCTGCAGCTCGGAACATGACAAATAGTTGTATGACGAAAAGGCCTGTCGCCAGAGGGACGGAGTTCATCGTGTTGTTAAACGTCGGTGCTTTTACTGCTCATTCTGATCGGACACGCTCCTCTTTTAGTTGTTCGCTTGTTTTATGACACAGAGAGAGTGTTTGTAGAAAAGTGGACGTTAACAGCAGTGTGCTATTATTAAAATTGAAGCTGGTAATTCCAATTAGTCAAGCAGAAGGGTCAACAATAGCATATTAAATGTCATAAAAATAGGTCGATATAAAAATAAGCTTTTTTACGGTCAGTCGCCACAGTTGCAGTCAATGTTGTCTTGTTGGCTTTTAACTTCTCTTTTACCACGCACTTCCATTCTGACCCTCCTCCTCCTCCTCTGCCATTCCGTGCCTCCCCTTCCCAACATCTGTTACCAATCGGGTTTGTGGTGTTCAGGATGTGGAGACGTTGGGAAGCAGGATGTCGCCCAGTGATCTGGTGCGTGGGGATGGAGCCGCCATCGCAGACCTCTTCCTCAGCCCAGCTCAGAAATGCTACTTTAGTCTCATCATCAGCAGCAGCATCATCCACGCTTTCATCTGCGCCTCTCTTCATCCGCCTCCTCTTTGTCTTCATCATTTTTCTTTTCATCCCTCTCCTCCCCCCAGTTCGGCCTGCATGAATCCAGTCTTTGTCTCTCTCTCTCTGCCTGACTTTCTGCTCGGCTGGAAACTCACGTCCCTATCGCGTCCTCTCCTGTGGATTTGTACCTCCGTGATCTGAGGAAGAGATGCTGAACACAGCAGCCGTCAAGCAGACACACTTCAAAGACGGCACACTTTTAAGTTCATCTGCGTTTTGGCTTTTCCGAATGAAGAAATGAACACTCAGCTAGGAAAAAAAAAAAGAGGGGAAATTAGAGCAATCCTCTGACCCGATTAGAACGGCGTCATATCCACATTTAAAATGCAGCAACAGATGCCTGGAAACACTCAAATGCAAACTATTAATATAAATTAATTTATATTAATAGTTATATACCCTCATCTCTATCCCTCTCATTCCTGGACACCAATATTTAGGCCCCATTCTGCTTGTCCTTTCTCTGTCCTGCATGTGAGCGTTTTAATCTCAGCAGCGGGCCTAACAGCCACCCTGATGTGTCAGAGTAGGTTGTCGTCGAGAGGACCTGTTGCCATGGTGACGTGGCGATGCACAAAGCTCCGAGGCGGACATTCTTCCAAACATGAACTGGAAAACTGCACGAGCCCACACAGAAAAAAGAAAGATAGAAATGACAAATTAAGTGGCGCACGCATTCACAGAGCAGCCTGTCTGTTGTAAGGATGAGGAGGAGGAGGATGAAGACGAGCCCACTCTCATTTGCATCTCCTCCACATGGTGACTCATGCTCGCGCTTCAATATGGCGGCTGGGCTGCCGCCGGCCGTACAGTAGGTCACAGGTGTCCGCAGTCACGTGACCGGAGCACATGATGCAGGCTGACGAGGGCTAGGCTGGGGTGGGGGGGGGCACCAGCAGCGATGGTGGTGGTGGAGGTGGGGGGGGGGCTGGGAAGGGATGTGTGTGCAGCTATTGGGATGACGACATAACTTCACATGCGTGGAGCAGACTGAGGGCCGAATCTGGGCCAGCGGGATTAGCAGCTCGTCAGATAAATTGCTGCATGCTCAGAGAGGGAGGGTGGGCGTGGTGTGTGTGTGGGGGGGGGGGAATGTGTGTAGGTTAAGGTTAAGCCATCCGTGACGACAGAAGTCCAATCTTGTAAATAAGGTGGGATGTACTGAGGATGCAGCCCCGTGCGGAAGTGGGGGTCATGACTTTACGGGATTCGTTTGCCTCGTTGCCGTGGCGATTGCTCCCTGTTTCATCTGCCGACTGCAGAAGATGTAACGGAGGGCAGAGGAAGTGAAAGAAAGTGAAAAAAATCCAGAAGCTGAACTTGTGTGTTTGATCCAGAACTTGCCAGCGTCTGACGGTTCTTTTCGGGGAATGAGAGGGGCGCAGCTTCTCGGCGACGGATGACGGAGGGTGGGGTGGGTGGCAGGAGGGTGGTGGTGGGGGGGTGGGCGGGTGGGTGTAGGGGTAAAACTGGGTCATCATCAGCACCGCAGATTAAGGGCGCAGATCTCGATGTTCACCAAAGAACACACACGGGGGGGCGGGCATAAATGCACAAATGAATCGGATGACATGACAACGAAGAGCTTCAGGTGAGGGATGAAAGAGGGCGCGACGCTCCAGGCTCCCTCTGCCAAAGTTTCCCTTTTACAGGACGCCAGAAGCCCATTAATATCGAGGGATTAGACCAAAGCAACAGCGGGAGGTTCACAAAGAGACATTACACGTGTATCTCCACACGCCTGTTCGACCGCACACACGCCGAGAAGACGCTCCGGCGGGGAGGCCGGAGCGATGCCCGCCGGGAGGCGTCGCCGGCGTCCCTCCATGCTGCACGTCCGCTGCAGAAAGAGCAAACTGGCTTGTTCACAGCCCACTGTAGCCACTGTACTCATCCCATCCTGACAGCATCCATCCCATCCAGACACATCCATCCCATCCTGATACATCCATCCCATCCTGACACATCCATCCCATCCAGATACATCCATCCCGTCCTGATACAATCCCCTTTTCATGGCTGCAGACATTTGGCCACTGGCTCTTTGTGGATTCAAGCTGCTATCAGGCCATATGACAAGCTCCCTCGGAACTAATAGCGAGACTGAAACGATCTGAAGCCGTGTTACAAGTCGCCATAGCAACAGTCAATATCGCTGTGAGATCACTCTAATGTTGCCTGTACGACCACAGTAGTCTCCGCTTGTTCATAGCGAAGTTGGAAATCAATTTTAATGGCAGCTAAGACTGCCGTTAGACTGCCGTTAGAGGCGTCCTGAGACTGCGGTGTCCTCTTTTCTCTTCTTCTACATCTTCTTTTCTCCCAGAACTTTCATATCTGATGGCATGAAGTAGATTGCGGCGTCCTCATTACTCTGAGCCGACCCCGGTTTCCTTCATTTGACTAACTGTAACGAGGGACGACAGGCGTTCCACGGGAGCCTCGCGGATCGAGGAGGAGGATGAAAAAAGAAAAAAAAAAGTTTTCAGGAGTCAGGAAATCTTCGGAGATGATCTGAGATGGGACGAGGTCAGAGGGAGAAGATCCGGTGTCAAAGTGCGACATTTATTGTCGGCAGAGGTTTTGCCGTCAGGTTGCGAGGGGGGATTTATCCCAGTTTTGCCCACTTTAAACCTGGCTTATTGTTTTTCATTTCTCTTGAGGCTGAAGGGGATTATATGCTGATTCCCACCCCCAAACACACACATGGTAATCCTTTGATTGGAGGAGCGGCGCTGACCATTTTCCTCCCCGTTTCTCTCTCTGTGAATCCAGCGACGTTTCTTCGGAGAGGTTTTTGGACAGAAAAGTAACGTAGCACGCACGGTGTGAAGTATATGAGGTACTAAAATCCAACGCCGTCCCAGAATTGTGTCTTTTCACACAGCAGATATGTCAGTCCAGCCACCGCGCCACGACCGTCACCAAATCCAGCGAACCGTGGGCTGGAAACACTTCTCGGAATTGAAACTTTTAAAGACGTTTGGCTGTATTTGGTAGTTGGAAATGGTGGCGTTTATGGATCACAGTGGGTGGTTCGGGCCTGCATCCAAGGCGCTTGAACGCTACGTGTACGTTGTGTGTGTTTTTGCGCGTGAGAGCTTGATGGTGAAGAGCGAGGAGTGCCAGCGGACGCTGTAGCTCATCTTCTGGACAAGTCTTTAATCTGTGTGACCCAGCGAGGGATTAAGGGGTACTGGGAAGAGAAAAACGGGACTTTAAACGCACCCTTTGAACCTGACCCACAGTTTGTTTGAGTCATTCTCAAACTAAGGAGCACTTTGTGTTGCATCTATCCCAACTGAATTAGGAAATTATAGAAGTCTTATAGAAAAATGACACTGACACGAGGTCGAATATGGTAAATTCCTCCCCCGTCCATCTCCAGCTGGAGCTCACATCCCGATCAGAAACTCTTTCAGCTGTAGTTTGATCAGACCTTCTCGTGTCTCGCTGTCGGCTTTTGGAAAAGCCAGCTTTGATTTTCTGGGTCTGGTGTGTCGCGGGTGTGTGTTTCAGCCCTGGGGCTGAAAGGGTCCACCAACTGTCATGTTTGTCACATTAGCTGCGTTGCTGGAGGAAAACACGGGGGCTGGCGGGGCATTGTGTCTGTGAGGAAGGTGGGGGTGATGGGGTGATGGGTGCTGTGTTGTGGTGATCTTTTGTCTCAGTTGTGGGTGTGTGTGCCCGATTTTAAAGCTTATTTAAGAGGATTCAGAACAGATGGTCTCCCACTGGTAGAGAACGTGTATGTTATGAATAAAAATGGAGAGAGAGAAGGACAGAAAAAGTCCTCTTTTGGCCCTCTTCTCTGAAAAAGGTGACCACTCCCCCTTTCATGCCAACCATCTTTGACAGATTCACCTGTCTAGATTTCCGCGTGTGGAAACTTTACACTAAACAAAGCTGCGTGTGCACGTGCATGCATTGTTTTAGCTGTGAAACTGAAAGGAATAAACAAATCTTTAGACCTGAACTTGGAAACTGGCATCAGCCTAAACCTTTGTCCTCTTATTTCTGTCCCTTCTCTCTTTCTCTCCATACTGATTTCCAACTCACCAGATGGAGAGGGGGCGGTGTGGTTGCTTGTGTGTGTGAGGGCGCGTGTGTGCCTGCTACAAAATCAGTACCAAAATACTCATTCCACCAAAGTGAGGACATTTCGGCTGCTCCTCACAATTTCAGAGGGTACAGACGTGGTGCTCCCTGGGGTGGGGGTCAGAGGGCGGGTTGGTGTGGTTAGAGGTAGGGTCAGGGGCTGGGTACCAAGAAGTACGGGGTTGTGTGTGTGTGTTTGTGCTATCATCCAATGAGTTTGCATGTTCTCTATAGTCACATGTTTACAATGTATTATTTCTGTCCAAAGAATATAACAGATGGATTTTACGGAAAAGAACACTGGTGCAGGAATGACTAATATAATAATCATATAATATATTTACGGAAAAAACCCAATTTCCTTTTTTGCTGTGAAATCACTTTTTTTTTTAATTCTGAAACTTATCTTTAACAGCGATGGAATTCAGAATTCACGGGAAGGATGAGAGGAGGGAGGGATAAAGATAGAGGGAGGACGAGAGAGAAGAAGAGGCACAGGGAGAAGGAGGGAGAGAGAGAGAGAAACAAAAAAAAAAAAAAAAAAAAAAAAAGAGAGAGAGAGAGGGAGAGGGAGAGAGGGAGCATCAAGCCAACCGAATCAGCTCAACAATCAACAGACCATAAGGTACCAGTGCCACAAGGAGACTATATAACCCTAAAATAATGGATGGGACGAAGCCTAACATGGACTCCAACGCGGAGGAGAACCAAGACGAGGGACAGGAGAGCAAAGGTACGCCCAGACAGCGTTTTTTGTGTGTATTTTTGCGTCCCTTTGGAGACATGCGCGCCTGCGCCAGCCCGAGCGCTTCACTTGGCTTTTGTCTGCGACATCATATCAGTGTTCCAAACATATTCGACCTGGATGCGCATATCTAAAGAGGTCTGCAAAAATCAGCACAACAACAAATCGCGTCTTTCTGCTGCAGACACCGAGATTACCCCGCCAATCCTGCGCGCAGCGATTCTGTCATTGTGCGCCTTCAGACGGGTTGTAAAGGCAGACGACAGCGTTGACGGGCGTGCGGCGCGTCCACTAGAATAATGCCAATTTCCCTGTTTTTCACCAGCTTCGCCGTCGTGAGCACGCGCGGGCGGGCGCCCTCAGGTGCGGCTGCTCCAGGATCTCCGCTCGGCCGCAGCCGCGTCGGTTCTCGTCGATCCTCCCGCTGGAGGCTCGCTCTCTGTCTGCTCAGTCAACCCACGGGGGTTGTTCGGTGCGCGGGAGGCTGCAGAAACGCACGATCGGCGGTGCGCGGATGGATGTGGCCGCTCAGCCTCCATCTCGACACCTTTGCGCTCCGGCGTGCAGACAAATCGTGAAAATACACACCTACGTGCACGCAAACAAATGAGAGGTTTTTTTTTCTGTCAAGCTGTTGATTCCCAACTGAATGTGTGCGTGGGCAATGTAGGCGTGTCACTGGCGCGGGTGGACGGCCACGCACAGTCGGCCACTGGTTTGACAGTCAAATTGAGCCGGGTTGGATGACAACAGGCCCATTTTTGATTGGGTGTGATGTTTCGAACGCCAGGGTTAACACCAGGGTGTGAGAGAGAGGCTGGAGGGTCTTTACTCACCTCAGCCCATCGCCTTGGTTGGCTGCCTCTTCTCAAGTTGGATGGCGCCATCACCTGTGGAGGCGTCAGAGATGCTTTAAACCAATATCTGCAGCTAGAAAACTGAACACATTCTCAAGCATGTTTAATTGAACAGGGTTAGAGATGAAGCTGTCTATAATTAACAAGGTCACGGTAATCACTGTTTCTATCATTTGTACAGAAGCTCAAAAGCGTGTGATAACAAGGTCGCACTTGTAGTCAGGCACAAATATGAAGTTTCTTTTCCGTAAACGTGCAGCAGAGCGGGGTGTCCCTCACCAGGGACGCTTGCAAAAAGCATGACATCATCCTCGCTGCCACACACACTCTGTTCGAAGCCCCTCAGGACACTGAGGACAGGAGGTGTGTGAAGGCCGGACAAACGGCTATATCCAGCTCAGGCTGCTCCAGGTGTGATATGGTGCAAGTGATTTCCACCCACGCCAGCGTGCCGAAAATAACCGGACCGGAGGACGGCTTACTTGGTGGTGCAATCATTGGCGTTGGCATCTGGATTTTAACCACAAGCTTATAGCATCTGCTAAGCAGCTGAAGATTTACAGTCAGGGCAAGAAGCGCAACGGACGTCAAGTAAGGAGATTGTGTTCATGTGTGCCAGCGAAAGAAAAAGGCACGTTTTTGAATCGGCACGAGAGGTTTCAGGATAAATGTTATTGTCCCCTGATGTGTCACGATGCACATGTGGCAAAATGAGCCATTTGAGATTCACCCGAGTTAGAAACTGTGATAATCAGCCCAGAGAGGAATAAAATAAAGGAAAACAACATATATTTTATGCTGTAAGGTAAAAGTAGCATTATAGAAATAACCTGATGATTCAAAACTCTATATTTGAGAAAAATAGCAAAATAAACTGCATGTTATTTAAACAAGACATTTATAACGTGCATTAGCAACAGGTGTTGCACCTATATGGCATTAAATTAGCATGAAATTAGACAAATTATTGCCAAAATGTGCTTCATATTTTATTGTATATCACATGCAAGGTTTGGGTGTCAAATTGTTCTTGATTTCATCATTTAGTGCAAGGCTAAAATTGGTCTTTCTAATCTGTGATGTGGATGTTGGCGTTGACCTTTGGCCCATAGTGGCTGCAGATAACGAGGTGTCAGCAACTCACTAAGATGCCGAACTTTTCATTACATTAGAGCTTGAATCTGTTTTATCTTTAAGGTGATTCTCCAAAGCAGCTGCCAGCTTTTTCAAGGGCACTTTAAACCAAATGTTTGTGACACACCTTCCTCGTGTGTGTGTGTGTGTGTGTGTGTGTGTGTGTGTGTGTGTGTGTGTGTGTCCTCTGCTGCTCATGTCCTCCAGTTCAGATGCTTAGATCAGAATTTTAAAAGATGACTTTTCCGGAGAAGTGCAGGTTGTTCTGAACTGCTGCTACTTGGAAAGTTTCAAAACTTTCTTTTTTTCCTGATTTTTAACTTAACCAAAGCAAGATGCAACGTGTTTCCAGACCAGGGACAAATTTGAAGAAAATCAAACTGGTTCATGCTAATCTGCCAGGAATGACATGAGAAAATGACTTTATAAGGACTGCTGGTTAACAATATGAAATTATCATTATTAACTCTGCTTAGATTGGAGATGAAACAAGATTAGACATCAATTCACTGTTTTCAGAGCACAAGGTGACATTTAGATTGTGTTGATAGTAAATACTGGACATTTTCTTCATGTGCAACATGTGTCACTTTGGATAAACCTAAATAAATTCTTCATGGATCAACTGCTATTGTGTATACAAGGAGAAGGCCAGCACGCTCCCCTTCTCAGCCCTCTTTACAGCACAAGAGAAAATCAGTCGCTCGGCCAGACTGAGGAATACACCCCGGAGAAAACCAGGGTACCTGAACTTACACACACGCAGGAAAAACACACAAATCAAACCCGCCGAAACGAGATGTGTAAGAGAAAAACCAGGAAAATATGCAGACTGAATAGTAAAAACCCCTTTCCTTTTCTGTTCTTCATCTCCTTATGCCTTTTCTCTGTTGGCTTTTCTGTTTTTCAGGCACACGCACGCACACACACACACACACACACTTGGCCTATTCCGCTCTCACCCCGGAGGTGTGTGAGCTAGTGGAAGCATGTGAAAGCCGTCACACAGGGCGCACTGTCAGCCTCCATCTGGATATGTGTGTGTGTTTGTTTGTCGGTGCGTGCTCCCGTATTGGTTTACGTGTCAGTGACCAGGAGAGGTTCAGGGAAGCGTCTGCGGTGGTGCTTTCCGTGCACCGAAGCACACGGGCTATTTTTACTCAAGCGCAGTTGCAGACCCCGTGGTACATGTCTTCACACTGTAGGCGCGTTTATAATTAATATGCACTTTAAAGGCCGTCTCCAGTTTTTTTTTTTTAACCACTGAAATTTTTCAAAGAATTTCATCTCTGGCAGACTGGTGTCAGATGTGGATGGGAGCTAATGGTGTGTTCCTGGTCGGAAGGGATCGCACACGAACTAAGGAGGATGTTGGTGGAGACGTGGGTCAGAACATAATGGGTCTGGGGTATTTAAATGAACGGGCCCTTTGGAAGGACAAAAGGAAAAACCTCGTTCGGATTTTTGATTAACCTGATCTTCACCTCCGCCATGTACAGATGAGTCGGCCGTATATGAATAGCAGCGAGCGGCAGGATGGCGCAGCAGGCCCTGTTCCTGACTGATGCCAGCCTCCCCTGGCCTTCTCCAACACCCGCTGGAGCCCAATCTGCTCCTCTCCTCCACGGCCCACAAAGCGCCCGACGATGATGATGATGATCAGCACACGTCATCATTAGCAATGGCTGACATCATGAAAAGACAGGGCCTGTAGGAGGAGCCGGGTCACTCCAGGTCTCGGTCTCAGGCCAGGGT
The DNA here is from genome assembly GCA_000180735.1 of Tetraodon nigroviridis. Taxonomy (NCBI): domain Eukaryota; kingdom Metazoa; phylum Chordata; class Actinopteri; order Tetraodontiformes; family Tetraodontidae; genus Tetraodon; species Tetraodon nigroviridis. The sequence continues at coordinate 426,378 of CAAE01014553.1, forward strand.
CCGACAGCTGCTGCATGGGTTGGTTTGCATAAACAAGGAAGTTCTGCACCGACGCTCAGAAAGCGTCCCGGGGAAGGTCACGCTCACCAGCCTGTTGCACTGTGGGTGTCATGCCAGGAGCCCCACTGGTGTTCTGAACCCCCCTTAATGTATCGCCCGTCTAAAACGCCTTAGGTGAACCGGATGTTAGCAAGGTGGCTATCACACCAATGTGCAGAAACATTTATTTATGGCAGTACTTTAATCCATTGTGCCCAACACGCGCTGCGTTCATGCGCCCCTGAAGCTACCGTAACACGAATCTTCGCAATCACGCCAGGGGAGGGTGGAGCAGAGGCAAAGGGCAAGAAGAGGGACGCTGACTTCTTTAACATCTGAAGAATAAGTGGCTCTTGGCCAAGCTGGTTGCATAAGCTCTGCGCTATTCAGATGGTAGCACGACAGTCCTGTAGCCCTGGGGACCGGAGGGGGCGGGGTCACTGCGGATGGCAGCTGAGGACAGGTGATCCCACCTCCGAAGATCAGCCAGTTTTCACACCACACTGGAAATTAGCAGTCTGCTTGTCATCTTAGTTTAGCTGCTGCAGAAGACCCTGCAGCAGGCCTAATAAACACTCCTAACGGTAGTTTACTCCCTGTGTAAAACAGCCCTGGAGGGCAGAAGCTTGCTTCTATAGTGGCTGACAAAATAATAAAATACAAGAAGCAAGTTTGCATCAAATTAAAACAGAAAGAAGAGAGGAAAAAATGTTCATTTAATGTCAGGAATTTTGCTTGACGGGGTGTAATTGGTTCTAATCTGGCCCTAGTGGTTCCTTGTGTGTACCCAGCTGTGTTCTCTACACTGCTGGGTGTGTGTGGTGCGTTTGGGGACCTGAGCTGCTGTGCCCGCTGTCGGAATTTAATCCAGAACCGGCCACCTAAAGAGCGGCCAACAGCGGGATAAAAGTATCGATTGGACATTGATTTCAGGGTCCATCTCGGTCCATTAGGCTGGGCCAGATGTGGTGTTTATAAAGTAGCACATGCAGCCGGGGGTGGGTCACACACAGATTAGGGTCAGTGGTGTTGAAAAACACTCCTGCAGCAGCTGGCGTCATCCTCTTACCTGGCAGGAAACACGGCCTCTCTGTCGATGACAGTAAACCTGCCGATCACGGAAAATATCGGATTTGAAAAGTTCTCATTGTGGTCTTAGTTTTGGGAAGATGCTGCGGCGTTAAACGCTCTTTAAATGGCTTCCATGAAAGCGTTTTGTTCTCTGACTCCAGTGAAAAGACAAAACTCTCCCTGGATGAAACCGAGGTTAAGACTTCTGCTGCCGTCCAACAGATGGGACTCCTTTCTCCTTCGCTTCCCCACATCCCTTCTTCCTCCCCCCCTCTCTTATCAGCTCTTGTGAAAACCTACCCATAATGCATTGGAAAGAAATTGCCCCATAATGAATACGGCACTTCTAAATTAGAGTACAGCCTCAGGCAGAGAGCAGACTGGTCGCTGAAATATTCACAAAGCTTTATTAATGCTGCTATTCCTGGCAGATGCACCGAATGTAGCAGCAGCTGACCGTCGGCACGCTGTCGTTCAGCTTCTAGCGCATACGTTCAGGCGTCCATTTTTAGGGATCGTGTTTGAAGTATGCTAAGACGATGCCGTACAGGCTTACAACGTGACCATTTTGGCTCAACTTCTGGGTAATTTGTGCCACCGCACGTTGCAGTTCAGCAGTTTTGAAAAGCGCAATCTGGGTTTTGGCCGCACAGCAAAAGGCGAGTGGGGAGTTTTAGAACATGTTTGGTGTAAAAGAAAGTGAACGAAAATAGTGCTTTGTAATGTTTTCTGCAACCTACCTGCAGAGGACCATCAAGGGGGTCTGCATGGATCCCTGCTCCAGACCTAAAAGATGAAAGTGGCTTCAGGGTTACTATGTATGTGTGAGACTATGCTAACCCCGGGGTCATAGATATAGATCCGTCCATTTCTACCATTTCCCAATCTTTAACGCCATTTAGCACCATTCATTCGTTTCCTGCTCTCTTCACATCTCTCCACATCCACGCAAACGGTTTGCAATGCTGAATTGGGTCGTGGGTAACGCGTTGCCATAGCAACTGCTGTTTGCTAGCCCTGGGGCCAGGAACTGCTTGTTGCTTACACTTTATCTATCGCTCTCTCCATTCCTCCTCGCTCGTTCTTCGCCTTCTTCTCTCGTTCTGCCTTTGTTCCTCTGCTTGCCTCGTATCGATCCCATGCTTCCGTGCCTCCATTCTCCATCCCTCATTCCTTTTTTTTTTTCATCTGTAGGAAAAACATGTAGATCAGGAATCTGTAATCATCGCCGTCCTGCTTGATTGTGACCCTCAGACACTAATTGAAATCCCAGGAAGTGAAGAGCGCTGACAGAAGGAGACCCTAAACCCTAATCCCAGCGCTTGTCTGTCAACTTTAGAAATGAATCGTCTCTTCTGCCGTTGGTGAAGTCACACGCCATAAAAAGTCCCTCTAACCTGATGCTCTGTCCTCCGAGACGGCTGAGATCATAAACAACGTTGGAACTGGAGCGTATCTTATTGCGGTTTAACTCCAGCTGGCCCGCTGAAGGTGCAGCGTGGCACATGCAGTCATGTTTCAAGGAAATGACGAGTAATTCTGACAAGAAAAAAAAAAAAGTAGCGTAAAAGAGAAAGACGGGGGCGGCCTGTGTGTGACCAAAACTCTACTCTGATGAATAGCTGATCGATTTTCGTCGGGGTTGGCTGAAACTGGTGACACGGGCGTCCAGAGGCTGATCAGATTAGAGGTTCTTCTACTGCTTTTGTTTTTCTCTCTCGGCTGCTAATTCATCCGTGACACCATCTGGGCTGCAAGGTTTTTTTGGTTCAAAGGTGTGAGATAAAAACGTTTCCTGGGGGGTGGTGCTAACTCCTGATTAGCATTTCAAAAAACAATAATCCACACTAGCTTTTACTGGGAGGTGGATTGTGATTCTAGATCATCTGCTGGGTTAGGATTGGGATTGGGGTTGGGGTCAGCTGACCCACACCAGTCAAACAGCCTGGCAAGCGGCCGCTGGGTCGACCAGCGTTTGCAGCCCTGGCGGTCAGCTCAGGATTGTGGAGCTTTATCAGCTCCACCTCTCCATCAGTGTGCCTCTTTCATTAACATTAATAGGATTTAGATCTATTATGCAACAAGACTCCACTTGGTTACACAACGCAGAATCTTCCAGCGCGGCAGGAGAGGGGCTCAGATCTTTAATTCACGACACATGCGATAGAGGTAAATGTGCATATATGACCTGATGCTGAGCATCGAGGCCCTTTCAAAAACGTCCCTTCGCCTTCCTCTTCGCAGCCGTGTGAGCGTCTATGAATATGCAAATCATCCTCCCACCCGTCGTTCCGCCCACCTCTCTGCCGCTCGTCTCAGAACCTGAGAGCTCTCTGCAGCGGCGAGCCCTGAAGAAAAGGAACAATCTCATGACGGCTACAGACAACTTCTGCTCTCATTTGATTTCCTGGCAGCAGAAAATGAGAACGCGTGCACCCCTCACTTGGGCTTGACTAGACTGGACGCTACCGGTCCAGCTGGACCAGCACCATGATGAGAAGCTCGACTCAAGTCCTTGATCTGGTTCCGTCACCTGACCAATGGAATCGATTAGAATACGCGAAAACCGTCTTTTAGCGCAGGTCTGACGTGCGATCAACCTTTCCAAACCAAAAACGAGCAAATTCGACAAATTCTGAACGTGCTCCAGTTGGCAGCTGCAAACTGCCATAGATTCACTTCCCGGCTGCCAATTGGAGCACGTTGTCATGGAAACAAAAATGTGGCGCACACAAGACAGTTCATTTAGATTTTTCCCTTTTTTTCAAGAGTAAGTTTCCCCTTTGCTGGAGGAGCTATTTTTACCGGCTGTTATATAAGATGTGACTCTTGTGAACAACACAATGTGTTGTTTCCTCTGCTTTCTCATCGCTCTTCATCCTCCTGACCGTAATGGCAGCAGAAAGCTTTTGGGATGTTCTCTCTAAACCTACAATCAATCCTGCGCCGCTCACAAATCACCGGGGACGAGTCTGTCGCTGGCTGCCGTTAAGGGAAAACAAATATTGCTTATTTGTCAAGATTACGCTGGCATAAATGCACATTTAGCACCGTTCTGCAACCCCATTACTGCCCCGACACCGAGCACAGGCAAAGCAGCAAACACCAGCTAGCATCGGAGACATCAGGGTGTGTCTTAAGATATATCGCTTCAAAATGACTTCTGTGGTGCCTGAGTGAGGTTATAAGTTATTTATTCCATCTGGAACTGTTAGAATGGCTTCTGAATAGACAAAAAAGGAGCTGGAATATATTTTTGAGGGGGCGATGCGTGTGCAGCGCACTTTACATGTAATATTCAACACTTGCCAGCTGAGCTCAAAGCGAAGGTGCGCCAACGGTGGAAGAAGCTGTGATTAGGTGCACGACGCACCTGACGGACGAACAGGGGTCTCGTAGAAGCAGGCGGACGAGGTTGACGGCGCCATCGTCCCCGCAGGTGCCTGCACAGCAGGGGAGAAAAGGCGGCGGGAAAGTTGCAGTGAGTTTCATCACCCAGGCCGATCCAGCCGCATTTGGCTGGTTTGAAAACACTTGTTGGTTTTTAGGCATGAAAATTGTTTTTTTTTCCTAAATTCTTCTTGAAGTTTCCCCCCTATTTTTATGTTTTTGAATGAAATTCAGGGTCAATCTAACACAGCAGCTGTCTCAGCCAGCTTCTGGCATGCCAGCATCCAGAAACATGAAATCAAATATTTATAGACTTGCTTTTTATAGTGTACAGTAACCTCAATCCACTATTTGTTGTGGTTTCATTGACTTAGCGTCTATAAATATTGACGTGGGACTCCCCTCCACAGATACAGAAATGTTCTCATCTTTCTATAATATTAAATAATATAAAACTCATTATTTCTAAAGACTTTTGCAGGCAGTCACGAGGCCACTGACAGGACTTCGAGCCTGTTTCCTCGCCACTAGATGGCGCCAAACCCGCCTTTGAAAAACTACTCTGGCTTAGTGATTCTTTAGAAATAACTCACTTTGGCCACTGATTTCTTTCTAAACTGTTATAAAATGTTGTTATTTAATTTAAAAAAGAGATGTCTGCTGCATGACGACACCTGTTTATGGCCACCTTCTCCTGCAGGATGCTTCGAATGCTGCATCAAGTGTCTGGGCGGGGTGCCCTACGCCTCCCTGGTGGCCACCATCCTCTGCTTCTCGGGTGTGGCTCTCTTCTGCGGCTGTGGCCACGTGGCGTTGACCGGCACCCTAACAATGCTGGAGAACCACTTTTCGAGGATCACCAGTGACCACGCCACCCTCACCCTGGTGTAAGTTCGAGTTATTCCGCCTCGGCGACACAGATGGAGGGAAACTCTCTCAGTTCCGATGTGTCCGCCTTTGTCCAGGATCCAGATCTTCCAGTACATCATCTACGGCATCGCCTCCTTCTTCTTCGTATATGCCATCATTCTTCTGGCTGAGGGCTTCTACACCACGAGCGCCATCAAGAAGGAGCTGCAGAGTGACTTCAAGACCACCGTCTGCGGACGCTGCATCACTGCTTTCGTACGTGAACCAAAAAAAGACAAAATGTTCATCGTTTACAAGACAGCGGAGCAAGTTCCCGTGACTGCACACACGGACAGATATGAGGGAACGATAAAGCACGCTCGTAGGCCCGGAGGGGAACGCTGGCACAGTTCATCCGTTCTAGCCTAACGACCCTGCAGATGTCCAGTCACCCTCATTAAAGCAGCAACTCTGAACCTTTTCTCTCCTTTCCTGCCGCTTTTGTCCTCTCTCGCAGTTCATGTTCCTGACCTACATCCTGGCGCTCACCTTCATCGCCATCTTCGGCTTCACGGCGATACCCGTGTTCCTCTTCTTCAACGTGTGGACCACCTGCGCCGCCATGAGCGCCCCGAACTCCAACATCACCTCTGTGGACTCCATCTGCGTGGACGTCAGGCAGTACGGTTAGTTACCAGCGCTCCTTCCTGCAACGGCACGTCTTTCCAATCACACATCCATCAGCAAGACAGGCGCGTCTGACTGCAAACCTGAGTAAAACAAACCCAATTTTTTCTTTTACCATGATTAAAATGTGTACCTATTTTGCACAATTCCATCATTTTTCACTGTTTCCTTCGTCTTCGAAACAGGAAACACACATATTGGCGTTTCACTGCTGCAAAGACAAACGCTCTTCACCTTCAAACGTCAGAAGCTGATCTAATAAAAAACGATGATTGAAATCCTGATTGGATCTGGGTGAAAATCCACCTTCCTGCGGTATTAGCGGCGGTAACACCGGACAGTGATTGCGTATCTGTTTGATGGCCTAATGTACAGCATGTGACCCACATTTGAGGAACAGCTGGCCCGCTTGCAAAGCAGGATGAGGATGGCGTAATGCTTCATTTGGCAGACGCACCACACCGCAGAAATATTAACCCCAATTACTGGCAAACGTCAAATTATCCTCGGCATTTCAGGACGAGTATCCGCTAATGCTAATCATGTTTACAGCGAAACTATTAATTAAGACTGGGGAATGCGGATGTGTTTTTCAATTGTCGCTTTTGTGGTACAGAAATTTAAGTGACCCATATTTGTTCAGTGGGAGAGGCTCAGGCTTGCGCGTTCCTTTAATCTTTATCCGAGCCTAATTCATAATGCCTTCAATCGTTCCGTCTCGGGGGAGGAGAAAGCTTCTCGTCTCCAATCGGAAGTGGCAGCCCTGTGATGTTCCATCTCTCTCATCCTGTAGGTATTATTCCCTGGAACGCCACACCGGGCAAGGCTTGTGGGGCCACACTGGGAGACATCTGTAACACCAGCGAGGTGAGAGGCCGCCGCCCTGGCCGTCTCCACCCGCTTTCATCTCCGCCTCCGTCCCCTCACTTATATCCTTCTCTCCTTCCGCAGTTCTACCTGTCCTACCATCTCTACATCGTGGCGCTAGCCGGTGCCGGCGCCACCGTCATTGCTCTGGTAAGCTTCCCGTGGTCCTGCTGGCGATGAGTAACTCGTGTGCACGTTGCTATGGCGCTATGATCCGTTGCCGCAGCAACCGTGCCTTTTTTTTTTTAGTTTACCATCCTGCAGGTTGCATAGAAAGCCTGCAGGCTGCTGTGTTTGTGCAGAACAGGGTCAGTGTTTTACTCAGCCGTGTGGGCGGACGTCCACGGAGATTCTAAAAACAGCACTCAGCGTATCTGCGGGAGCAGCCCCCCGTCACCTGACCGCACAATCGCCGGCTAACCTCTACCAAAACGGAAACAGACGCAGAGTAGATTAAAAAAAATCAATGAGAGATGCGTAAGGCTGTCAGAATGAGGTGAAGCTGACGCCACGCCGGCCTGTCCCTTTCTCCAGGTTCCACTATCTGATGATCCTGTCGGCCAACTGGGCCTACCTGAAGAGCGCCGTCTCCACGCACGATTACCAGGACATCAAGACCAAGGACGACCAGGATTTGGAGGCTGAGGCGCGGTCCAAGGAGGGCCAGAACTCCTCCTACTCATAAGGACAAGCTTCCCTCTCCTGCAACCATCCTTCAGCTCCCTCCCCCCGCCACCGCCGCCGCCCTCCGTTAGAAACAAAACCACCTTGGCCGTGTTTGATAGTTCCCCCCTTTCTCCATCTTCTTCCTTCCACCGTGCTGACAACAAAGAGCTGGAAGGAAGAGAGCGGAGGATGAGGGGAACCCGCAGGCCCAGGCGGAGGCGGGTGCTTCCGAACCAGAGAGCTCGCCTGCGCGGGTGGAGCTCAGGTCCAACACTCGGGTTCAGAAGCGCCGCCTCCAGCGCGCTTTTGGGCGGTGACCCACCAAACGTGGCCCGGCTGTGATGGCTTCGCGCCCTGAGCCAGTACAGCCTGTCAACACACCTACACACACACACACACACACACACACACACATCAAAAATAGAAAATCATAAAAAGTGTTCACGGTCACAACCACAGTGACCAAACTTCCTCTGTTTTTTGGTGTTTTATATGCATATATATGAATATGAATATATTGTGCGAATGTGTACAAATGTTTTTTTTAAGTATGCCAGGAACTATTTTGATCTTTCTTCTTCATTGTTTTCTCTCTCATGAATTTTCTTTTCTTAACTTTGTTCTCCATTTGAAACTTTCTATTACGGATGCTCAATTCACGGTTGCACTACAACAAGGTAGGAGACCGAACACCTTTCAAAGTCCCCGGGCCCTCTGCTTTTTCTCAGTACGGCTAATTTAGATTAGAATTTATTTATCCGTTAGATCAGAACTTATTTATCCATTTGAAGTCTAGAAGTGCAGCACAGGGAGCTATCAGGCATTAGCTTAGCCTTTAGTTTGCGTACCTGGAAGCAGTTGCATTTTTTTAGTTGATCATTTTATCCCTTAAATGCTTCTTCAGTAGATTAATTAGTATCTTTAAGGTGACGCACCACAAGTATCACAGCAAATTTAAATTTGAGCTACTCTTCCAAAGGCCCAGCTAACATTTTAAGGACTGGCGTGATTATAAATTTGAGAACTTTCACCTGTAAATAGCTATAAGAGCCAAATTAACCCCAAAAAATGGAGAAACACCATTTTTTTTTTGCCATGCTTTTATTTTTTAAACTTTTCCCACAGATATATGTACTTGTATCCTTTGAAATGTGTGTTTAACACTCAATTACTAGTTCTGCATTTGATATAATAATTGCAATGTTGTGAGAGGGATGCAGTGCAGTCATGGTCGGATTTGATGGCTTCAGGTGCTTGTGACATTATACATTTATGATGTGGAAGAAAAAAAGCTGGATTTTATTATTTTTGAAGCAGCTGCATTTAGTTTTTCTTCTTCTTGTGATTCAGTACTGATGAATTTATTGAACCCATTTGTGCTTTTTTTTTTATTTGGGTTTTTTTTTGGAGCCAAATGACTGGTCCGCGCTTGTGTCGAGGACTGAAAAAGTCACTGTTTTTGTTTCACTTTTTCATGATGAGCCTCAGAGACTGTTTACACTCTGGATAAAACAAGTCAGGAATTTTCATACATTACTTTTATAACCAGATATTCTTTAATAATCATGAGCTATAACCTATATCGACCACCACTGGTTATTTTAACCTTACAAAAACGGGAAAAAAAATTAGAAAAACACCGAAGACAAAAAAAATTTGAATTTTAACTAAACGAAGCATGTCAGTATCGTCCATGTGTGCAGCTGTCTATTCTGTATAAAAAAGGACTATATTGCCATGTGTGTTCTGTTTGATAATCTACGTGCTTTGCCTGCAGGCTGCTGTAAAGGCAAACTTTCCTATAAGACGATGCTTGTCAGGGTGTTGTTGTTTCCTCGTTATTTGCATGAAGGAGACATGAATATGTCAGTTTTTCAGGTGATGTGTAGTCAATTGTACTGACAGTTATGGTAGGCGGTGTTTGCCCCCTCTTCCACCTCCCTCTTTTCTAAAAAAAAATCCATTGTACTTTGATGGCACTGTAGTCCTTGTAGATGTTTTCATTATGGTTTCATTTTTTAAGTTGGAAGTAGTTCTACTGCTCCTATATAGTGATGATTTTTTTGTAACCTTCTCTAGTAAAACCGATATTTTTTATGATCGTGACACTGTTGTTTCCTGCCTCGTCCTTTTTTCTTCGGCTCTGTGTGTTGCATCTTTTGTGTATTGCAAATAATGACTGATTTTCAGTGAAGATTATCTTCCGCTTCGGTCAAACAGCGTGGAGAGGATGCCATTTGACCTTGTGACCTCACTGGACAACCCGGTTTTATTAAATCCACGGGTTGAACTGTGAAATCATGCCAGTATGGCTGCAGTGGTACTTTCTCCAGCCAACCTGTCCTCAGCACCTGCAGAGGTGTGTGTCGAACAACCTGTAGCTCAGAAAAGATCTGCACAAGGACGCCCCCGTGTGGAGAAGGTGGACACGACGCCATCTTGCATACTGCTCAAAAAAGCCAATATTTACACAAATAGTTTGTTTTCTCAAACTATTGTCATCATTTTTTGTGTGTTTTCTGAACACTTCCAAACCGTTGGTGCTAATTTAAAATATAGAGCACCGATTTGATGTGGCTTCTGCTTTTTGGGGGCAGAAAATAACTTCATGGCTACTTTCGTGGGTTAAAACAAGGCGAAATAAGTGACGTCAAAAGATGCAGCTGTGCTCAGAGAACGGTGACAAAATCAATGCACAGCCTGTAAAATAGGATAGAAATTTTATTGTTTTTTTGTGTTGTTACTGTAAAAGTGGAGGCAGCACATGAGCTGTGAATGATCTCGTGACTCAGCAGCAGCTCGGACTCTGGGGCTCCTTCTTCTTCTTCAGATCCACCATGTCGGTGTGGATGAGGTGATCGGCTCTGTCGTCCAGAGCCAGGATGCGGCGTACCGCTTCCTCAAAAGCGGATGCCACGTTGGTAGCATCTTTAGCGCTAGTCTCAAAGTAGGGACAGCCGCCGTTGTCGCGGCACCACCTCTGCGCGTCCTCCGCCGACACCTGCCTGTCGGCCACGTCCACCTTGTTACCCAGCACCACGAACGGGAAGTTGTCCGGGTCTTTGACATCAGCGTAATATGCGAACTCCTTCTTCCAGTTAGCCAGGTTGCGAAAGCTCTGCCCGTCGTCCAGGCTGAAGGTGAGCAGGCAGCAGTCGGAGCCGCGGTAGAACGGCGTGCGGAGGCTGCGGAAGCGCTCCTGACCCGCCGTGTCCCAGATCTGCAGCGTGACCTGCTGGCCGTCCACCTCCAGCTCCTTGTTGAGGAACTCCACGCCGATGGTGTGGAAGAGGTGCGAGTCGAATTTGTTGGCGACGTATCGGTTCATGAGCGAGGACTTGCCCACGCCGCCGTCGCCCAGAAGGATGACCTTCACGAGGGCGGACTTGGACATCGTGCTTGTGTGAACGAAGTCGGGCCACATTCAGTACCGAGACGCAGTTTCGGGGCCGTAGTTTCACCTGAGCGGCACAAAAAGGTCAGCTTAGCGTTAGCGTTAGCGTTAGCGTTCAACCATTTGAAGCCGCTGCTGCTTCTGGTCTCTGTTGTTGGGGTATTCGAGGAAAGCTCTTCAGGTCTTCATCAGGTCTTCATCAAAACTCAAACCTATTCCACTGATGACTTAAACGTACTCAAACAGGTGCTGCGAAATATCCAGAAAGGATCTAGCAGCTGGCGTGCTGAGCAGATCGAGTTGGCCTGGTGTTGGGATAAGAAGTCTCCTCCGTCAGCTCTCACCCAAACTTGCTGTAATGACTCTGTTTTTGTTTCCTCAGACTAAGAGCGGAGCTGATTGAAGTCAGTAGACGCACTAATCCTGTTAGATAATCCGCTCATTCCGCGTCTGATGAACGTCCTACGTGGTGGCGTGTGTGTGTGTGTGTGTGTGTGTGTGGAACGACCCCTGCTGCTGTGCGTCACGTGGGCCCTGATCACAGGACGCTTGAGTCCACTCACATCTGCGGCGATCCGACCATCCGGAGCTCCAACCCGCCCTTCTCTCAGTCCGCAGCTGCCATTTTCAGGACCATCTGCAGGAGGAAAAGACAGGGAATGTGAAAGGGTGCATCAGGAGTCTGCCCACCCAGACGCAGACCGAGGATTCAGGCACAAACCTAATCATGCACCACACACGCCTGCATGCTTAGCATGCCGGTTTAGACTCAACGGCAGTCATTCCACCCACATGCCGCAGCAAATCTGCGAGTGGAAAGTGGCAAATCTTACCAGTGGGAAGCAAACTATGATGGCCACAGCCTAGGTTTCTATCCCATTTATTAAAGTACCGTCGAACCATGTTCATACACATACAACCCTGACTTTAAACATGATCCCAACGGTTCAAACACCCAAACACTGAGCTCATTTGGGGAAATTAGCTCAGTTATTAATTCATTCTGCAAAACCAAGCAAAAAGCTTGTAAAACCATTTCAAGCCACGACTTCCTCGTTCTGGCTCCACGATCACGGCAGCAATGGTGGAGCTGCTGGGTTCAACAGCAGCCTCATTTGCTTTTTACGGCTCACTTTGGATGCAGCAATGTTTCCCGGGTGATTTGCATGTGTCATTTGGCAGCATCACATCTAATTTCAGACAGATCTGACAGCGGATTCTGTTTTTCCTCCGTTTCAGAGTCATTTGGTGGCGACCTATCTAACTATTCCCCCTGAAAGTTGATGAGCAAATACCGGCCGACCAAAAACTTTGTTTAAACAAAATATTTCAAGAATTACCTTAGTTTGCTTGGAAGAACAGCTATCTGCGTTTTGTGTGTCAGATCACGGGTGCAGTAGAGGAAAGTACCGAGGAAATTCACTAAAATAAAAGCCTCAGTATTCTTGTCCGATAATAGAAGCAGGGCTACGACCACAGGCAGACGCTCAAACTTCGCAAACAAAAATGCCAAACTTTCAAAAACCTTCAAGACCGAGTTGACTTTTCGACTCCGCGGCGTTACCTGTCGGTGCGGCGGTCGCAGCGCGGCTCCAGCGGTCGTTCTCCCCGCATCCGTGACCCGGAAAGGCCCGCAGTCGGCGGCTGACACGGCGCTGGGGGCCGCCCGCTGCTCCCCGGCCCCACAGCGGCCGCCGCCGCTCACATGACCCGGGAACGGCACGCCTCCTCCGGGCAGGCGCCCTCCGGAGGACGCGCCGGAGTTTCCGTGTCTTTTACTGCTGAGACAACAAACTTCATGACTTTTTCCTTTACTTTACTAGTGCACGGTTCCATATTGTACTTTTATTGGAGAAAAATATACAAATTTGTATTTCTGAAGGATATTAGGCTATATTTGAACCTATAAGAGTTCTAGAACAGTAATCTCTTTTGGGATTAGTTTATGAGATTATCTGCTTTGTGGAGGTTTGCACCAGCTTGTTTGTATTAATAAATAATGCGCTTTAGGTTTAAAAAGTCTCCTGTGCCAGAAGCGTGTCGGGATGTTAAACAGAGAAATGCAGAAACGATGAGGTTTGACAGCTGCAACCATGAGGAGAACCACAAAGGTTCTCAGAGGAAAACAGAATCACATTTCTGTAGAAAAGAATGGAGAAAAAGCCACGCTGACACGGCGAAGCACCCTGGGGGACCCTGGCCTCGGGCTGCCTGGGAGGGCCGATTAGGGCTCACATGCCGGCGGTTCTCCGGTCACATGCTTCCTGCTCCTCCTGAATGCGACTCAGTGTCTCGGAAAAGTTCAGGGTTGAGCGTGAATGAAACAAAGGCGGGCACGCGGTGAGACGTGACCTCCTGAGGCTGTGTCCTACAGGCAGACCCAGCCGCTGTGGTACCACTGCTCCCCACAGCCGGAGCAGGTGACGAAGGTCATGGCGTCCTCCCCAGGGATGCCCCGCCTCACCCAGGCGGGCAGGAAGAGGGCCCCCCTGGCCACCTGGCTCACCCTGCACTCCCTCCCGCCGCAGCGTTTGCAGCGGATCTTGCGTGTGGGCGTCCCCTCTGCAGCCTGGGGCAGTTGCCTCTCGCTCAGCCCACGGGATGAGTACTCCTCCCGCAGCCGCCGCAGCGCCGCGCCGGCCATCTCCTCGGCGCTCATCCCGGCGAAGGTCAGAGGGGACAGGGAGGCGCTCAGAAGGCCCTCCCGAAGATGCTGGTTCTGGGGGTTCCTCAGATTGGCCACCTTGCTGCGCACGCAGGCTTTGTATTTGAGCGGGTTGGATCGGTGGCGCTCGTGGATGTGCCGCTCGATGGCGGCGGCCAGTTCGGCCGCCTGGGCCTGTTCCGGAGGCTCCGGGCGGAGGGAGGAGAGAAGAAGCTGGACGCACTTTGACCTGACAGATGAAAAACCGCCGGAGGCCCCCGACGCAGCCCGGAGGCCACATTTGTCCCCCGAAGTCGAGGCGTCTTCGTGGACCTTTTCAGCTCCCACATCAGCGCTCCGACACGGAAGTTCAGGATTATTTTCCTGCTTGTCTCCATCCTGGCTGTGCTCTTTCTTCCATCGGGACAACAAGGCCTTCGCTGCCCTCCTCACGCCGACCTCGGGGCAAGTCTTCAGGAGTCTGTAGAGGACTTTGACCACATCTGTCATCTCCAGCTGCTCTGCTGTGATGGCAGCCTTGTCAAGATCACCGAGCAGAGCCAGGATATTCCTGTAATTCCTCTCTCTGCTGGCTCTCTCGATCTCCAGAACAGAATGGACAACGTCCATGGCAGCTGGAGAGAGATGGAACTATATATATTTATATGCTAATGTAATCAGGTCTACGTGGTTAGAATAAATTACCTGAACTTCCTGGATCTTTACACACCGTCTCCATGGGAGCCGCCATATTGGATCAGTTCTCCAAATAAATGCTTCCATCCGCCACTGGGTGGCGCTGTTTACTAAAGATTGACTTCGGCGTTTTTATTCTTATTTAAACTAATTTCACTTTTCGGTTTGTTAAATACTTTTAAGACAACAACAACAACAACAATTATGTCAAGCACATTCAGTAAAAGCAAGTTGTGAAATAAACTATGCACAAAATGAATGTTCAGCATGCATGAAGTGCAAGTTTTAAGTGGTTTAGGTATATACTTTAGTATGTTCATTTCACTTGTTTTTGTCCGTTTTAGGTCCAAAATGGAGACGAGCAATGTAGGTCTTTCTGTAAAGATTGATGTGTGTGCACAACCACAGCAGCACATGTTTACATGATCCAAAGCAGCGACACCGAGTTGGGCTTGATGCTTCCAGTAAAAGGATTATTTCAAGGCTGCTGATGGATTAATCTGTGCGATCAGGGCTGTCTGACCTGCTGTGTCTGAGGATCTGCTAGGTAGAGACATGAATTTTTGCATCCACAGTTCAGGGCTGAGAAGTCCAGCCCCACGCAGCTGTTGAGCAACGTAATACTCCTCAGGCAGAAGAGGAAGGAGAGTTTAGAATAACCCAAAGTTCTTCTGAAGTGGACGGGCCAGATTGGGGCCCACTTTCATTACCTCCTCGGAACTGAGCAGTTAATGACACGCTTGAGATTGTCCTCTGCAATTTAGAATCGCCGGGCACCCGAAAAGTGGGGGTTTTTTTTCATAGCAACATGTGAATTCTGAAAAGTTGTGTCTGGACAAAAACTGGAGTATAGCTCAAGTATAAAAAGAGCTGGATTAAATGGTTCTAGCTTTTTTTTTTGGTGTGTACACATTTTTAAACTCACCAAAAACATTTATTTTTAATTTTAAAGTAGAAAAAAAACCATGAAAACTGTATGTAAATACCTCCCTTATCAACTCATCATCTCTAGGTCTTTGTGCAAACGGAGGCCTCTCTTCTCTGTCTGTCTCCTCTTCGTCAACTATAAACATTTACATACAGTCCCTCTGACTTTATTGAAAGTCTTCTTTATGGTGGTGCAATCATCTCACTGAATGATGGCTGTTATTTGGTTTGTATAAACCATCGTCCTAATGCAGCAACTTTAGGCACCAAAGAATCACACACGCTTTTACTCACACACAAACATTGCATAATCTGAGCTATGACATCATCTCTTTGTATTAAATCTTTGTATTAAATCTGGACGTTGACGCATCTTTGTATAAAAGCTTCTGGCACCTTCAAAACCCCAAGTAGAGTCCAGGAGCTTTCAGGGGCTTTTAGCAGAGTTAATGTTTAACAACCTCTCTGAGCACTAGCAGGGGGAGGTTTGATTCTCTTTATGGAAATGTGGAATGAACGTTCGGGGATCAGGTTTGCCTTCTGCAGTTTTCTGGACCCCCTCCCACCTCCTCACCTCCGTCTTTGTGTTGCCTCGGTGCGTTGAGATGGGTGGGGTCTGGCTGGGCCTCCAGTGAACACGGGGAGGAGAAAAAACAATCATCTATCCATCATCTGACCTCTTCTATTTCCAACCACACAAGCCTGGAATTCCTAAGGATGCAGGCTTCAGTGGTTTTTCATCAAAATCATTTCACTGTGGCAAATATTTCTCCTATCTGGGGGGGAATGGAATTTTACCAGCCCACCGCTGCTGTGACACCTGCTCGCCGATAGGAGGCGCCCTCTGCACCGTGCTGAAGCCAACAGAGCATGTACGAGGAAGGGGAAGTCTGGTTGTATCACATCCTGTGATTGTCCCCGCCTCTGAACGAAATACAAGCATGACACACACGCACGCACACATGCACCACCCCGCCCTGTGCAGGAGGCAAGCTTTCTGGTTCTTGTGGTCAGCTAATACCCCGTCGCCACCCTTCAAAAGACTGCAAAGTCCCCCTCACACATTTTTCATGCACTTGCGCTGCGTAAAGGTAGAATGTGTGAAATGTGCATGTGGCCTCGGGGGTGGGGCTGGATATTGCAGTTGCCACGGAGACAGATTTGTGCACTGCTGGGTTCACTTGGGACGAACTGGAGGCCTGCTGCACGCCATCATCCTGACTGAAATCAAGTAAAGCTCACATCCTTTCGACCTCTAACAAATTACAACTTTGCTGCCTGAAAATCACAGGCGGCAAAGTCGTAACTGTGGAATTAGGAATGTTGAGCCGTCGCATCTGAAAAAAACTGAAAAAAGGTTCAATTCTGAGGACGGCTGATAAGAATTGTGCGACGTCTCGACGGCAGTCTCCTCACTCTGCTGTTTGCGTGAGTCAATCCTCCATTTTGAACGGAATGCTTTTGACAGGAGGACTGCCCACTCCTCACACACACACCCCCACCGGGATCTTGAAGGTGATCAAAGATGACCGAATATTGAAGGGTTTTCCTTCTCTTTTTTTTTTTATGTCCTTGGTTTTTAGCCTCTCATTCCTTTTCTCACTGTTTTGTTTGAGTTTCTATTTTCGGGCTGATAGAAAAAAGAGAGTCACTGTGTTTGGCCTGCGCAGCGCTCCAGGCAGGAAGTGAGAACCTCCACGCATGCGACCAGCATGCTGGTAAAATATTGAACCAGTGAGCCCAAACTCAGTAAAATGCTATTGTAAAAGATTACATTTCTTAATCTCCCATGCAAAGCAACTCTTTATAACAGCTGAAACTGTTATACTGATCCTCTCTGAAGATGGCCACATGTTCCCTTCAGTGCACAATTTCTTCACGCCATTTGCTTTCCCATAATTCCCTCCACCCCCTCAAAGCTCCAAGGAAAACACCAACGGGACACGTGCTCGGCCTTCTGGGAAATCAAACACCAGCCTGCTCGGAGTTCCAAATGACCACATCTTCCTGTGTTGCTCACACGTGCGCAGAGTGGGGCTAACATTGGGAATGTGGTCAAGGTTTGGTCCAGATGTTGCACAGGCGTGTGCGGGTCAGCTGTGCAGGTGTGACTGTTGCCCTAAATGCAAAGGTGGATGAACAGCACAAGAAAAAACATGTGAAAAGTTTGATCGAGCTTGGTCTGAACAGAGATAAGCTATGCCATCTTGTCTTTCGAGGGGAAAAACACTACCACAGTGTGTCATTTTGAAAATATGCCGCGTCTGCGTCATACAAACGTTTGGATTTGCAGATTTGCCTCCTGTGAACAGTTCCAGAGCTAGCAGGAAATGACAGACAAAACGCTGTGATTTCGCTGAGGGATTGCTCATACTTAAGGCAATAAAATTCCTTATTAAAGAAAGGAGTTATTGGAAAAGTTTGAAATAAAAAAGTATTGCTTTATTGGTTCCTCGGATTAAAAAATAAATGATTAAAAGGAAAACAAATCTTTCATTTTATTCTTCCATTTAACTATTTGTTCTTGATTTCTTGGCCTTCGATGCCAAACTTGAATTCCTCCACAGTTTCAAACCCCCACAGGCACTCAGACATCCCTGCCCTGTAATATCCCGACAGTTTGCACCCTGGTTAAAAATCTACCCGTTTGACAAGGTTTGAACAGGTGTGATCGTGTGGACACAAGATAAGTACTGAAGGCTCCTTTGTGTGACAAGTCTGGGTGTACGTGGTCATTGTAACAGAAAGCTTTCTGCAAATGGGACCCTTTTTCTGATAAGACTGGCTACTTTAATCAAAGCAGGTATAAAGTCCACTTAAAACGGTGGGAATGTCTCTGCAGGAGACAATGATTCATCTGCCACCAGTGATTAATGATGCAAGAGGTAAAGTGGGAGGATTGGTCTCTCTGGTCTCTCTGCAGCAGAGCCGGGTGTCGTTCTAATCTAACACTGGTGGCCCCCTCCCACTCCTGTCTGGTCATTTCCGTTGGGCGATTGAGTCTAAATTCCAGATATCCCGCAGTTCAAGATTCCTGAGCTTGTGGTGTGTACGGACAGGACACTTCTCAGCCCCTTCCACCTTTTATTCTTTAATTCTCTGCACTTTTTGTCTTAAATACATCCTCTCTTTCTACTTTATTTTCTGCTTCATCCCTGCTTCGCCTGACGAATTCCTTCCTTCCTTTCTGCATCCTCCGGTCACCCCCCTCAGCACCTGGATTTAGGCATGTGGTTCCTGCACTATTCGGAGCATAGACATTCAGGATTGTTTAACAGTAACAGTGTGAGGAAAGAAGAATGAAAGGGTGAGGGAATGCTCTGTAAGAGTGTGGGATGGAGAGCACCATCACGCTGGGGCCGAACGCCGCACGTGTGTGTTTATGGCACACTCCCACAGGCCCCCGCAAATCCCTGCTTGGTCATGTGACTGGGTGTAGAAACGAGCACATCTGTCTGCCTGACCCTTTGAGTGATCAATAAAAACACACAATCGTTCACTGAATACTGGCTCTGCCAAAACCATTACATTTCCTGCCACAGCGCGAACGCGCCCTCAGCTCCAACCGTGACCCCAAACTGAAGCAGGATGTCGGATGTTTTCATGCCAGGACCATGAAAACATGTGTGGACGCACACACGTACACGCGCACACACAGCTTAAGTGCAGCTATTAAACTGGAGGATGTTTACATTGGCTATAAAAAGCTAACATATGGGAAAGACAATAATAAAAAAGGACTATGGTAATTTCCCAGATAAAAAGTTAACAATGATATAATTACTAAGCTTCGTGGTTCACCCTTTCCCATCTGGGCTTGTTTGCTAAATGCTTACTTGGCCTGATACAACAGAAAATCTGGTGTCAGCTGAAGTTCTGAGTTATTTTTTGAGTCAGACGTGGACACCAGCGAGCACAGCAGGGTGAAGCGCATCCTTCCGCATGCCAGAGCTCCTGACGGCTGCTCATCTGCAAACTCCTCCCGTCAGATTACTTCAGCGAACGGTTCCGTTCTTATCTGCTGAACATGTGGAATCTGTGGCGTGATCCCCCTGACTCAAGACTTTAAGCGATGACTATTCATGAGGAGTGCACTTACAACGCTGAAACACACACGGTTGTTCTGGAGTAAACCACCACACTGCTTCTCACTTCTTCAAGACACTCAGAACTTGTCTCTGGTCCACAGCTGAGAGGAAGTAGCACAACTGGATATTCATAAAGAGAAATAATAATAATAAATCACGAGGCAGCTTTAATTAAGTATTACCCAATATACAATGCACTGCAACGTGCACTTACAGAAGAGAACAGATGGTCGTGCTCACTGCTGGATCTTCAGCAACAGGAATAAGCTGCCCAGACGCTTTCCTATTGAAGCTTCCATTCAAACCTATTTGTACTTTGATAAAGGCGTTAGGTGCCAAACTACCTTAATGCAAAGTAAAGTTTTTATGGGGAAGACTGAAACCCATCAAATCCTCAGTAAAGAGGCGGATTTAACCGTCCGCTGGGCAGTTTCTACATAAAACCATTGAATCAAAGCATTCTTTACGTTCTTTACGTTGGCTCGATATGGTTCTTTTATTCTAAGAGTGTAAGTGTAATAAAAACCTTTTTATGAGTTTTTCATTCAAGCATCAAAGGTGAAACATACAGATGGCATCCCCTCTTTAAAAGTCAGCACTTTAGTCAGCTGGGACCAATTAGGAAATGTTCACTTTACGTCATTTTGATGCACCAAAAGTGTGGTGAGGCTTGGGTAAGTGTGTGTGTGAGACTGTGGTGAAACACAGCAGCTGTGGCCGTCGTTTGGAGAGGGGAAATCATTTTTTTCCTCTCTCTGTGCAGAGCAAAGGTTCACTGTTTCACCCTGACTGCCTCGACTCGGTTACATAAGAGCAAACATGTGAAAAAGGAGAAGAGGGGGGAAAAAAAGATGGACGAGGGAAATAAATGGCAGAGGGATGATGTCATCCATTTTATAGTAACAAAGAAGATCCTGTCAGCAGGAAAAAAATAAAAAAACAGTTTTTTTTTTCTAGGATGCCAAAATGATGAGCAACAGCTACAAAAACAAAGATGGCAAAAAAAGGACAGAAAGCAAACCAAGGAGGAGTCAGCAGTGGCGACTGAAAACCTTGTGTTTCTGGCACTAAAATAGAACAACATGATCAGCGGGCCATCAGGTTAGCAAAGTCTGTCCTCGTCTCACAGTTTATCACTTTGGGAGATGAGTTTTCGATCCGTAAAAAGAAACTTTCAAAGTCATCTCGCAGCTTGTGCGGCGGCTTCATTGTCGCAGATTCAATGTGGCAACTTGACAGCGCAAACTGTTCATTTTTGACACATAACGACACATTTATGCTTCCACATCTGACAAAACAACCAAGAGGAAGCCGAACAGACACCTCCTTGTCTGCTCGCTGCTCACTCCTTTCAGAAATAGCTACCCCCGCTGTTATCAAGCCTGGGTCACACTTCCCGTCTTTATGCCGTTCAAATATGTGCAGTGCGTTGAGGGTAGGGATGAAAAACAGGCACCCTCTCCGATGCGTCCCCTTGCCTACCTTTGCGGGGAGCAGAAATCAACTCTCCCACTTCCTCTTTCATGGACCGCATATACAACTGGAGGGTAAAGGTTACTTTTAGTTCTGGCTCAGAAAGTCTTCCTCACCTTACACTTTTTCACGTTTCTTGGAAAAATTGGCCTTTTTGCCATCAAAGGTAATACTCAATCCCTATCCAGTTCTACAATATGGCTCCTCCTGAAAAAGGAAAGGCTCTGGGCACCAAAAAAACAGTGTTTCTTTGACGTGTGATGGTGGAAAAAAGGGGGGGGAAACCCCCTTGATGTGGTAAAATATTGTCCCTGCAAAGAGAACATTAACTGGCTCAATTCGCTGCAGCGGAGGAAGGGGCGGCCCGCATTCTTTAGAGCTGAGCTCAGGCCTGAGAACTGTTTTACCTGCTGGAAAAACAGGGAGTTAGTCCAAAAACCAGCTGAGATCGGTCTGATGAAGTGCTGCACCACGAGTTTCAGCTTGGCTCCGTTACTTTATTGTTTTCCTTCAGCTTTGACACATTTTTAGCGCCTCCTGTAATTACTTTTATAAAGATTACAGCCATGATGCCATCTAAAATGTCACATTAAATGACTGCGTAGCTAGCTTAGGGGAAACTTTTATAATATTTCTGGTCGGCTGAGTGTTCAGTAGGTGCCATGGAAACAACTTCCGAGAAAAAACACTGGTGCAAACTTTTAATGAGGGCGGATAAACACCGTTAACGACTACACTTTCCTCCTGCTTATCTGAACGATGCATTTCTAAACGTCCTGGCTTCAATTACCAGTGATAAGGCTCTGTTGCGAGAAATTCAACGGAAAAAAACAGTGCACTGTGTCCAAATATGGTTGCGGGCTAAAACTTGGCAACAGCGGAACGGAACTAGGTGAGCAGGACACAAATGGAGCTTGTGTGGATACTGTAAATGTCTGATGCCAACAGACACTGAGCCCAGGGTCTTTACCTGCCACTGTCAGTTCATCCCCCATCTATGTGTGCGCAGACACCAAAGCTGCTAATGAACAAGACTGCCCACAGATGAGTGGAACCGCCGTCGCAGCGGGAAGCAGCTCCGATCGGTGGCTGTCGCCTCTGGTGCCCCCCCAATCGGACAAAGGAATGCCTGGCTTTTCCCGCCGCGGCGTGTGTTGAAGCCAAAAAAAAAAAAAAACCTGAAGAGAAAGAGAAAGAAGCTGGAGTGAAAAAAGGAGGGATGCACACAGCCAGGTTTACGGCCCGGTGGTGCTGGATTCTCTCATTCCTTAAGATAAATGAAGCAAATAAAAGGTCTGGTGGTGGTTTGTCTGGGAGACCAGGAGAGACCAGTCTGGCGGCTGAAAGCCGACAGAAGAAAGAAGAACAAACTCCTTCAGGACTGTAAAACAAACCATGAAAGATTAGGACATGCACGATGGAAGCAATCTCAGAAGAAGCTGCGAACCATGGATAACGTTCAAAGAATGTTCAGATGGATGTGCCAGAATTCACAAAACGCTCCCTGGAGCTTGATATTTTGGATGGATTAGACTGAGATAAACTTAAACTGAGATAAACTTCCAGTAGATCAAATGCAGACAGAGAAAGGGACAGTTACCGCAAGTGGTAGAGACGTCCACTTACACGCAGTCCAAAGTCTCTCATAAGCTGCTTTTTCTGATTCTTAAACATTCGTGAAGCTGATTCACATCAGAAAAAAGTTTTTAAATGTGTATTTTGTTGAAACAACACATGAAATTCTCTGTCAGTGATTAGAGAAAAACAGAAAGGAAACTAAATAACCTTGTGTATGAAGTAAAAAAGTAATTTATATTGTCTTTCCACTATTAGTGAATAAACATTTAGATTTAGTGCAAGGAGAAATGGAAACTAAACCCCACGCTCTGTGGCTTCAGTCATTTATTTAAACATTTTCCCTCTATCACCCTGCTTATTTTTAAAAAGTGTTGTTTTTCCACGTATCATCCTGCTGCACATGTCCAGGACCTCCAACAGAGAACCAACCACAATCAGTATGCACAACACCCCAGACATTCAGGGGTGAATACGTCACTCAACACACACACAATGTGTGTGGTGACGTAGGCAGAGTGCAAGCAGAACAACATCCCCATCGGTGGAAGGGGCTCGGTCTAGTGTCTGAGGAATGTGCAACGGGCCACTTTTGGCTCCGAAAAGGAGAATGTTTGCAATTATAGCTGTTCTGGGGTTCTGTGTGTGTGTGTGTGTGTGTGTGTGTGTGTGTGTGTGTGTGTGTGTGTGTGTGTGTGTGTGTGTGTGCATAAACCGCTCCACTGTGGGTTCAGCAATTACATAAGAGCAGGTCTGATTGGCTGCCTCCATGCATGCCAACTGCACCAGTTAGCACAGATGCACCATGATGGATTATGGGTAATATTGGAAAATGAGCAAACGGTCTGTCTGACCGCGTTCTCGGTGACACTGGCTTGCAATCCAAGCATGTGTTCGGAAAAAAAAATAAAATAACCGTTCACAGATGCAGCACATAGCTCTGTTGTTGTTGTTGTTTGTTGTGGCTCCCATGTTCATATTTAGTTGGAAAAAGCTTATTAATACTGCATGTCTCAACAAAGCAGTATGAATAACAAGGAGATAATATCCCTCTCCCGGCAGGAGGGGTCTGTGCACATTTGTCTAATACATAACAATGTGAAAACACCCACGCGCCACAGGAAAAGCAGCACCTGAGTCTGCATCAAATCAACGCAGTGGCCATTTTGAATCACCGCCATCGCCTTTTCATGCCATCTGCTCACTTTTGGCTGTAGTATCAGTCGAGATGATTTTTATTTAAGGCTGCAATCTGTTTGCATGGCGAAGTTGATTTTCTGCAGCTTGCTTTATTAAATTGCCAGCCAACATCCGCAGATATATCCTCAGAATGATGAGCTATAATCCAGGATCAACCGCTTCATAACAGAGGAATGTGACTGGGTTAAATGTAAAACACATGACTTAACGTTAGTGGTTGCAGTTTACAGGAAGCGTACCTAATAATTTTGAAGCACGTGTGCCTGGTTTGATCCTGCCCTGGTTCCCATGAAAACAGGTTAATCCTCTTAGGTGTGCCAGGAGCTCTTCTTTCCCTTGACCGTTTCTCATGTTTTAACCATGATTTCAACTCCTCTAAGGTTTGTCCACTCCTGCACTCGTGCAGCAGCGTTATCTACGGATAACGACCCTGCATCAGATCTCAGAAAAAGCAGCTGATATGCAGGTGCATGTGGTGTCCAACGTCCTAGGGATGAAGTTCGTCCAGTAGATGAGGAGCCAGACAGCAGCTCTAATAGTAGGGCTTGAGCACCGTTATTTATTAGAAATAACAGGCTGAGAATTTGAAAAAGGAAAGAGGGTATTCCAATAATTGATTGTCAGAGTGACAGAGAACAACAGAAAACTTGTCATCAATAAAGCTGTGTTATATGTATGAAACTACCAGGGGCGATACTGACTTCAGATTAGTTAAGTGTTGGAAAACTCCATTTTTTTAACCCTTTATAGGGCAAGTGACTAAAAATGGTAATTTCCACACCATTTGCATATGACCACCCTCCTGCACCTCAGTAAGGTCTAGAACAGGGGAATTAATCCAAAGCTTTATCCCAACCCTAACCCCAAGGGGCTAGGGTGAGGGTTAGAGTTGGGGTTAGGGTTAGGGTTGGGGTTAGGTTAGGGTTTAGGGCAGGGTTTGGGTTGCTGTTAGGGTTGGGGTTAGAATTGGAATTAATCCAAATCTTTATCCCAACCCTAACCCCAACTCTAACCCTAACCCTAGCCCTAACCTATCCTTTGTCATTGGAGCTTGCCCCTCCTCATGGTCATCTGTAGCCTCGGCCTTCTACAGGGGTAAGTAAAAGTGCACCGATTATTATACTTTTTAAAAAGTGCTTTTGCAGGCCCTCTCCTATCCAGAGGTGAGGGGTAGTGTTGGGCTTAGGGTTAGCGTCTTATCAAGGCTGAGTAGGGTTTAGGGTAGGGTTAGTGTTGCTGTTAGGGTTGGGGTTAGAGTTGGAATTCACCCAAACCCTTGTCCCAACCCTAACCCTATCCCGAACTCTAACCCTAACCCTAGCCCTAGCCCTAACCGTGCCCCAAGGATAGGGTAGGGTTAGGGTTGCATGCAGCCCCCGGGCCGTAGTTTGCCCATGCCTGGTCTAGAACCATGTGGTCCCCACTCAGGCATTTACATGACTGTGGCATTCGACCAATCAGCAGAGTCCTGGAGTGCATCTAATTTTCGCTCTCTACCGAATTCGAAAAAAGACGCTAAAGAAGCCCAGCTCACCGAACATTTCTGCACAAAACTTCTAAACTAACCATGGTAAGTTGATGAAACTCACACATTTTATAGTTGTGCTTAGTGATGACATATGTGTTGTTTGTGAATGACTTGGGTAAATGAGTAAAATTAGGGCAGAGAAAATGCAGGCACCATATTTGATCATACCCCGGTTCACCTAAAACCGGGAATGAGTTATTTTGTGTCCATTTCTGAACATATGCCCGATGCGTCTAACATGTTTTTAGAATACTATACAGTGATTCAGGGATAATTCTGATCGATTTCTAGAATTATTGAAGCTGTAAAATGTGTGATTTTTGTGAGTTTACAACTATCTAACGAACCACTGTATTTTTAGGCAATGTCTGCCAGGATGTTTTATTACAAGAAGAGGAAAAGTGTCGTCGAGCTTGTCTACGCTACCATCATTGACGACGATGAGGAGGATGATGGTGTTGATGATAATGATAATAATGATAATAATGATATAGTGCAGCCAGCAGCACAAGCTCAGAGCTCAAGGAGATCTGGCAAGTTGCCCCCAGGCCAACCACCTGCCATAAAGTTGGCCCTAAACAACACAGCCCTTCCTGAACACCAGCACTCTGCCCCAGACTACACCCACATGCCTTTTCAATACTGTTTTAGGTACTTTGATGTCCAAACCATCAGGCATATAACATACTATACAAACTTATATGGCGCTCAGAAGGACATTGACACTGTTTTCTCCATGAATAACAATGAAATAATGACCTTTCTGGCCACGCATGTGTATATGTGTATATGTGTGTGTTATTCTTATACAATTTGTTTAGTAAGGACTCTGTACCAAGGCTTATGTTGTAAAAGTGAAATCTAAAGTCAAACATAAAGTTCCTTTCACAAAATAGGTGTTTTTGTTGTATATTTTACATTTTCACTAAATGGATTTTTTTTTACCCTTAACGGGCAAGTAACCAAATGTGGTAACTTCATTTTCTTTGGTTTTCTGCAAGACATTAAAATTTTTTGAAAATCTGAAAACAGAAATAAACTCTGGTTATGATTCCTAATAACACCCTTAAACTGTTTTTTTGAATTTAATAGCATTTCAATGAGTGCCCTATAAAGGGTTGATGCCTGTGTGGAAATTAAAGCAAGTAGTGTGCGTTTTTGGCTCCCTATTAGATCTAGAGTGTATGGCCCCGAGCTTTGTCTAACACCACCACTCTGTGCGTCTCTGTTTGTCACGAGTTACGTAAGCTCGAGCCCGAGGACTCATGTTATATCCCTCGTGAGTGACAGGACATGCACGTCGAGCTGAAGTATCTGGCAATGCTGTGTTGTGGCTGAACGGTGTATTGTCAGGACAGATTAGTGTGCGTGTCTGGGTGTGCGGCTGTCGGTGTTATTCGTCTTTCTGACAGCCAGAGCTGATCCATGGTTTTTGATTTTCTAGGCAATATCAGCTATACCAGCTTTACACCCTAATAGGTCAGTTCCTGTTAAGCATCAAACACACCAAGACCTCCATCCATCACGGCACTGCCAGGGCCAGTTAAGCTAGGTTTTAGCTACAGGCGCAGCTTGCCATACTTGTCAGAAACGCAAATACACCATCCTACCCTTTGGGGCAGCCAAACAGCCAAGGCCTGCCTATGTGACACAGATGAGTGAGAGAGACAATCAATTTAGTGCTGTTTTTCCCTTTCATTGTGCAAATTGATTAACAGCTAATGGCTACATGCTATCCACAGCAATGTGGCCAGAGAACACTGGAATGTAAGAGGCTGCCGGCCGCTAACATTAGCCTATTGTTTGTGTATCAGATGCTGGAAAGCAGATAAGAGGGGGCATTGTAGGGAACCCTGAGGTTTTCACGACTACTGTCTTAGCTTGTCACCCTGTTATCTTGGAATGTAAATGTATTGTAAAACCCCACCCTGGGGGCTCGTATCACATTTCAACACGAGCACTTTAGGCTGTTTAAAACCACTCTTGTATTTGCCTTCATTTACTGTCGCACTTTCACCAGTGTCTGTTTACCCCGTTCCCTTTAAAAGCCCACAACTTCAAACACAGCACCCTTTGGACGCTCCTCACAGTTGCTCTTGTTTGTTCGAAGCCGTGTCCAGATCCCTCGTACGTTTGAAGGATTATAAACCCAAACTCCTAACCACGGTAAGGTTAAACACCCAGGGGGAATAAATGAACTAGGCTATATCCATAAAAATGAATTGTCTGTCTTTGTGTTTTTGACTGTGTGACACAAAAAGGATGGAGTTAGAATCAATCCAATCCACTGATCGGTTAAGAAAGAATCATCAGAACAAACACACACGATGGTTAACATGAGTAACACCAGGATATAGTATGGACAGATAGGAGGGAGGACCTCCTCCTTCTTCTTCTTCTTCTTCCCCAACCCTTTGTTGACAGTCTACACTGTCATGCTGGACAAGTCAACCCCACTGCTTAATGAGAGGATCTTCTGGGAAACACGATAGTTACATGCCCAAACCATCACTCCACACGTCTGCATTTAAGCACGTGTAGCGACGTGAATTCTGCCCGTCTCACTGTCTCATAGCTCTCCGGACAGAGAAGTGCTCTTTGTGTTTTTGGGAAGATTTGTTATGGAAAGAACAAGATCGAGGGTGGGCCTGTTTCTGGGAAGCAACCCTGCTCTGACCTTTGAGAAAAGGAAGAAGAAAAAGAAGAAGAAGAAGAAGAAGAAAAAGCTGGGGGAGGGTGGCTGATGGCAGAGAGGAGGAGGATTCTCTAGGATTGCGGCGGGTTGCTTTTTTCCCTCGCCTCCTCCAAAGCAAAATGTTCCAGCTCAGCTTCTCCTGTTAATCCGCTGCTGTTTAGTCTGATTTCTCCACAGGAGCAGATAATGTTCATACCAAGCCACAGCGCAGAGGAGTACTCCCGCTGACCTCAGACTTTGCTGTACTCTGAGATTACACTCTCAGATTACAGTCTCATAGCACATCTGACATTCCCGACTCACCCGGTTCAGTTATTCAGGAATATATCCAGGAAGGTCCGAGCCACACTAGAACGCTAATCTGTTGTATAACAGCTGGGACGAAAACCTCACTTTTGCCAGTGCCAAGCTAAACATTTACATTCTGAAGAGAGCAGCTCCAAAAGTAGAGGCCTGCGGGGTTACTTCCTCCGACGCAGTTTAGCTTTTTAATCTGCATACACGCTGCTAACGTTCACGCAGGCCGCAGAGAGAAATCATTAGTCATCGCCATCGCCCGGGCAAATAATTACGGCTAAGAGCCTGGACGCGAGCATTAATCTGCTTCAAAAGTGGAGTAATCCGGTGAAGTAGAACAAAAGGGAACAACACAGCTAAGGGCAGTAGAGTAGCGGAGGGAAACAGGTCCTGCAGCTGCTGCGCCGTACCCGCTGGGAGCCTGACAAAGCCTTTCCCGCTCGCCGCCACAACAACGCCCTTTTTGCCGTTGTGCCGGTTCTGGCGCTGTGCCTACGCTCGGGCACAAGGAGATTTTTCGGGGGCACCGGGGGGGAACAATGGAGGCGTGGGTGGCGTTGGGAGCCGGGCCTATGGCGGCGTGGACGGGTCATGTGCCACAACTGCACACAAAGCGGGTGAGTTGGCGCTCATCCGGGCAGGAGGCCAGTGGAGCTCCGGCCCGGGCTGGTGGGGGTGGAGAGGGTGGGCCAGGGAATGCAGGCACACGTCTGACTGAAGCCTTTATGTTGGAGGGGGCCTCAGCAGACAAAAAGACACAGGGAGCGGCTGTATCCCCATGTAAAGATGGAGGGGATCTCCGCCATCTGGGACTCTATTCACCCGGCAACGGCTCACATGCCTGAAAGGTAATTATGGGGACTTCGAACCTGCTGACTTAACGAACCAGCCCTTGAATTACCAGTCCCAGTGACTTACAGAGTTTAATATCTTCCCTGTAAATCCCGTGTGAGCGCTGTGTCTTTTTTTTCCATCCGCAATAGCCCGCCTTTTTTTTCGAGATGTTTCTAAATAATTATTGTAGGACTGATCTCCAAAACAACTGTTCTACCAACAAAAACATCATCATTTATTAATCTGGACCTTACAACAGCAACAACACTTCACCTTTGATGCTTGAATGGAGGAAACTTGGCAGAACGGACGGCGGGCTTTGCCCTAAAAACAGGAAAGGCAGCCAGCTCTCCGACTTCCTCGGATGCAGCGGCGACAACAGTTGAGCCGGCCTTGTTTTGGAGGATATAATCACATGCTGAGACCTTGAGAGGTGGCTGCTTTACACAGAACCCTTCTAAAATTATAAAGAGATGGCTGTTGTTGTTTCTTCTTGTGTTTCAGATACCAAGACATAATATCCACACAAGGGCTCACTTGCCCAATCTTTAAGGAAAACAGCCTTAACAACAGCCTTCTCACAGTCACTATGGCGCTTTCCCAGTTACTCGGGTCTTGTTATCTTTATTGATGGGTTGTTAACCTACATTTCTAGACATTATCAGTTGGTAACAGTGGAAACTTTTTGATAACTATAGCAATAATGATCAATAAAGCAATGTAACCACTGAAAAAAGGACTGGAGTGCAAAGTTCTGCCAATATGGATTAAGTAGATAGCTAAAAATGGATTTCTAATTGCAGAAGACAGATAAAACGGCTGTCCTTAATTTCTCTTCCTGCAGATTTTGAGCAGGTAGTAATAAATCGAGGCACGAGGACGTTGCTTCAGATCCATTTGGTGCATTGTCATGACTGTCAAACAAGCTGGCTGCATGGCTGTTGCCATGGAGATAATGAATAAGCCACCAAGGCTCCAGCCATGTGTAACGATGCTGCACACGTTCAATATATTCCCTTGTTTAAACATTTAATTATTGTCTGGCAAATTAAAGAATATATGCATTTACACAACAGAATGTAGCTGTAACGCTAGCTGAGCAGTTTACAGATGCAAAAAAACCCCAAAAAACAAAAAACTGCGCAGTGACAGATGGGGTACTGATAAAATCTCGTTTCTGACTGACATTTTATGTAAAAGAGAGTTTCACTATTTGAAAAAAAATCTTGGTGGGTCTCAAAAACAACAATTACTGACAAGTGAACTCACTGCTTGCTCTTTTGGATGGAAATAATTCCTTTACCCAGCAGGGACACTCAGGAGGGCTGAGGCTGGAGAGCAAACCATGGCTGCAATCAGTGCTCAGTCCTCCACATGGGGTAACAAAAACCCCCTGGAGACCCACACTAGGTCTAAGATTAGAAAAGAAAAGGCTTTTTTTGCAGTACTGTTGTTATTGTGTGTGTGTGTGTGTGTGTGTGTGTTTGTGGCTGAGACGGAATGAATTGATTCCAGATGAAACTGCGAGACACTGCAAAGATAGCAAATCTCATAGACAGTTGATCCCTCTTCAGAAATTGGATTCACTCGACTGCCGACCACAGCAGGGGTCAAAGGTCAGGCTGGCAATGCGGGAGGTTGAACGAGATTCCTAACCCTAACCCTTTCTCAAAACAACGATGCTTCAACCTAAAATAGAGCCCGGCTGATGGAGACGCGTTTTACAAAAGAAGAGAATGAATTTTAAAAAAATCATGAACATATTAGCAATTTTCCTAATATGCTTACACACTTGGGTGTGATGGTATGATGTTAACACTATTCCCAACGTCCCGACTTCTGATAACATTTGCTACTGCAATCGGACAAAACAGTCCCTTTAGTCATAACAACATGTGGTCCTGGATTCCGTGGATGCCTGGACGGACTGGCGAGTTAAGGCTTGAGTTGCGCACATCTGTGTCCTCGTCCCTGCCGGATGACAGAAAAGGCTACACAGTGAACCAGGAAGTGGAAGAGAGACTCTCCGTTCAAAGAAAGCCCCGTTTTGTCTGAACTCCTCTGTGTTATTAGACGTGCTACGTTTGGACGCTGGGGGACTGGTTGGGTTGGCGTGACGCATCTGCTTTGCAACGCAAGGCAGATACAAACTCTCAGGATTACTACTCTGGCACCACAAAATCAGCCGTTCCACCAGATTTGCTGGATTTCTGCAGTTGCTCAGACCTGGCAGGGTGTCACCAGTCTTCACTTACACACCAACTCCACTTTGGTTCAGTTCTTTTTGTTCCAAAGTCAAACAATGCTAATTAAATCTGAGTCCTGTCATCTCATCTAAATTTGAACAGCGGTTTATTCTGTAGCTTTTCTTCACCTCTTTGTTTAAACAAACAAAGACTTTCCTGCGCGCTTGAGTGCTCAGCAAGTGTGCAGCCTCTTTTTTATTTGCCGTTGTTGACACAACTTGGGGTCGACCTTGGCACGGCGTGACTCACTGCCACGTTAGCGTGCGTTATCGCCACCAGACTGTCCTCAATAAGAGGAAATAAAAAAATAAACAGCTTGACAAACGACTCAGAGGTGAGACAGACCACGTGCATGCTCATTCTGCATGCGACATCCCTGTTTGAATCCATGTCGGTCACCGTGTCCGATTCCTTGAGCTAGCAAACCATGTGCACAGCCAAGAACACCTGCTGCCCTAAGCACAGTTCAGAAACTAGAAAAGTGTTGTGCAACGGAGCCTTTACGCAAACACTGAGTAGCTCTGCAGGTCATATGACATAACAGCATGAGGACACTTTACTGAAGCCCTGAAGAGAAACGGAGATAAGGAGAAGTAGGCGAGACGCTCTGGAGCTGGACGGTGTTGTCATTAACCTCAGGGCATCAAGATAAAGAGGTGAAAGATAGTATGAAGTGCACAGAAAAACAAACCCTACTGCGCGGCCGGGTTCATAAAACGGTTGACACTTTTGAACGTTAGAGGGGTTTTCGAAGGCAAAGTGGAATGTTCTACACTGGCCAAGTCAGTCACCTGACTGGATTCCAGGAGCTTCAACATCTGGCAGAGCAACACCAGCCTACAGTCCTGAGCCGAAGTCCTAAAAGTCATGTCCGTGTTCGCGTACTCGCCTCTGGTTTGGCTAAAGTGACTCCCTGAGAAACCATGTGATGGCAGGAAAACCCAACTCCTCACCCTGATTCAAAGATTCCAATTGCGCTTCTGTAAAGATGCTGTCAGAGCAGAAAATGGTATTAGGTAACCGGAAGGTGCAGTTGCTAGCACAAGGCTCCAAAGCGAAGGTTTCCCTAAGCCAACACAGATATTTTAATCAGAATTCAAATGGAGAAAAACATGGCGAATCAGAAAATATTCCTGTTTTCTCTCGCGTCATCTGCTTTCACCCGTACTGCTATTTGCACAGAAGCAAGGACGTGACTAAGCAGAACCTGTGACTCTGGGCTGTAATTAGGCACCAGAGACCTGAGAGGAATTACCACCCATGGTCAACATTCCTCCAACAAGCAGCCTTGGAAAGAAGGATCCTCCATTTATTCTGATTTGATGATGATTTATTTATGATTCAAATGGAATGAAAACTTATTCCTTCTGCAGACGCATGAATAATTCACCTAAATCGACGTGTGGGGTGTGATGGATCTTTCTGGGAATGCTTGGTTTATTATTTTATACATGCATTTGGGCTACTTTTTTTCCATTCCCTGCACTTTTCCAGCCATAAAACGCCAAATAATGCAGCATCCGGCATTAGAAAATGATCTGCACATTCCAAAAATATTTTTTTTAATCCTAATTTAACCTCGGCTTTTGGAAAATAACAACAGATTTTTTTTTCTTTTTTTTTTGCAGGACAAATATCTGAGGGGGAAGAGGTGGCCTACAGCTGCCTGCAGGGCGGAGGGAGCAGCTCAGGGAAATGTCAACACTGTCGCCCTGTATAAACCCTCTGGAGGGCAGCTCCTAAGAGCATCTCCATGTTTACACCTCAAGGACACACACGGGAGGCTGACGTCTGACTGAGTGTAGCGCTCAAACGAGGCCTCCCTCTTTTATTCCCGCTCCCAGGAACCTCCTCGTCAAGTCACTATGAATTGAGCTGACACAGTTGGATGCGCTGCACTCTGCTCGGTGTGCAGCGGCATTGAGCGCTTTGGCTAATGCGTCTGCGTGCAGCGGCGGATGTCAACACCATTTAGACAGCATTGATCAAGCCCCCAGGAGTGTGTCTCTGAAAGAGCTGGGCCTCCTGCAGAGAAAGGACCGTGTCTGGTGGTTCTGACACTGCCTTTGAAACATGCTAGCTAATTTTAAGATTTGGCAGTGCAATTGTCTCATGTGGCTGTTAATAGACATTCCAGAGGATCCACTCTTGCACCACAGTGCTACTTACTGCATACAGTCTGTGAAATCTAGATGGTTTTGTTCTGTGAGGTGCTCCATAGACTACTTCCTGTTTGCTTCGACTGCCGATAAGGAACTGGACACATCCTGACTGGGGAACCATTTGGAGATCCATCGTTTAAATAATGCATGTGGTTAGCATGGAAGCCATATGGAGCTCGGCAAAGACGGAACGGCGTGGTAAAACTGCTTCTGCTACATCCATCAACCATAGAAATGGGAATTTAAAGAAAAGCACCATTATAAAACAGGGAACCAGACATCTAACAACAAAGCCGAATCTATGTAGAGTTGCATTTAAACAATGATGCGCTTCCTCAGATTCCTCCCTAATCTACCCCAGAGTCAACACAAAACTCGTATCAAATAGCGCCCATCGACCATCGACCCCTTGACCTTTGGCTTCTCATTCCTCATATGCTTGCCATTACCACATGCCAACTGCCGTGAACATTTGGGCCCAATGGCCCCAGACGGAGCAGAGAAAGAACAACTGTTACATATTTGCAGGGTGTAGCTAACGCCGGGTCTCCCTTCATCTGTGTTTTTCCACTCGTCCGCCAACACTGACGCCACCGCTGCCGTGTTTGCGTGCACACTTTTCATGCAGCGAAATCGCTTTTGTGTGTCCGTATTTGTTGATGCGAATGGTCAGGCTTTCATGTCCGTGCATCCTGCTTGGGAGCCGTTGCCATGGCAATCCGAAGACAATGCTCTGTTTGTTTCTGTCAGTGAAAAAAGGACAAAGAGCTGACCCCACCTGATCACCTGTAGCTATATAAAACACGGATACCGAAAGGAAGCAGGATGAAACTGTTTAATTGAGACTGCAGCCATTTTAGTGAAGTAACGCTCATGGTGACAATGCTAACATGCTCACAACGAGCTCATGCGGACAATTTGCGATGCCTTCTATGTCACATGTCAACAAGCAAACATCAGCATTGATGCACAACCTCGACATGCACACGTGGATGGTTGAGATGCTAATTCTGATTTAGCACAGTGACACATTTTTTCGAGATGCCGCTAAACTTGACTCATTATTTTGCAGCATTTCTTTCAGGTCATGGGGAAAACGGAATTCTCCTTCCATATGTCCTAATCCGCTTGGCTCCCTTGTTCAGATTCTTGGCACAAACCAAAGGAATTCATCAATCAAGTGTAACTTCTAATTAAACACTGGGATTCCAACCAGCATTCTAGCGTTAATAGACTGGTGCAAGTCCGAGAGGTTGTTTGTGGCCCAATAGTGACACAATAGTGAACACGAGCCCGTTGTCTCACCCACTCGCACTTGGTCATGACAAGCCTATGAGACAGATGGTCACACGCAAATAAACACAGACAACAGGACCGAATGTGCTGCGCTCCAAATCCCCGGTGTATCCCACACGAGCCACGGAGGTGACTCAGCAGCAGCTGTTGCTATGGGTTACCGGCAGAACACCCATCAGCTTGGCGCTGACACATCTGAGTCGGAGACTCCACCCCCTCAGCTGCTCCACCTTGGATCCTCCATCACTTTCTCGGGGAGCTGATAGGAGGTGTTAATCCCCTCTGAGGGGGCGGGGCTGAGAGCTCTGGTTCCCCACGCTAGCCTACTGACCCCCCCATCACGCCACATCCAACCCCCCTCCTTCACCACATTAATGCCCTATTAAGAGCAACTGGCTTAACACCAATCCAATTACACTAACGTGTGCCATTTACAGACTGTTTCGGGGCCTTAGATCGATTCCGATCGGGGGACATATAAAGCTGATAACACACACCTACGTTACTTTTATAACCACTGAAGCTTTTTCCTTTAAAAGATGACAAAAAACCCCAAACTGTTTACCTGAGAGATGAGCTAAATGGCCTTTTAACACTTTTTACACAGGGATTCCATAAACAATGTCAAAGTGCATGATACACACACACATACACACACACAACACTGATAAAAACTGAAATGATCACTAATACGTTCAAGTGGTCAATTATATATCTATATTTCACTAAAATGAATAGGATTCCGCTGACATGGTTTTCAGATGTACAGCAGCAGTCTAAACTCAATATTTATACTCACCCATAAGGTCTTATCATATTTAATGCTTCACTTTGCTGCTGTGGGACACATAATGAATCTTCTCACACACAAACACACACAGTAGATGCATGCCGATTAAAGCGGCAGCTAATGACATTAAGTGGTGGCTAATTTAGGGCCGAGGACGGACTAAATCTGCTGAGCCGCAGCGTGTTCTCTGGGCCAGGGTTAGCCAGCACCGGCCCGGAGGTACACACACACACTCCCCACACACTCCCCACAAGGAGAAAATAAAAGGCTTTTAGAGTTGAGCAACATCACCAACGTGAGATCCCAGATGCAGGAATGTCGGTGTGGAAAAAGCACTCTGGAGCTTGTTTCTTTAGCAACATTTTTTATTACAACGTTTCACCAATTTCCATTTCTGGTACTGGTTTGTGGCAGAGTAATGTGATCGCTGAAGTCAAGAACTCTCATCTACGGTTAAAAGCGGACATGGAATCGATTACCGGCAACGTTTTTTTTCCTCCTCTGACAGCTTGAATGATTGCGACACTAAAGCTAACCCCAGATCACTCTGGACACAAGGATGTACGAGTTTAACCGCGAATTACCCGGCGTCCATTCGAGCGTCGCTCGAGCTGGAATGGGTGGATTGGTTTTGAACCCCGGCGTACAAAAACAAAACAAAAAAAAAAATCGCTGTGATAGACGATATCAAATTTGAGGGGCATTTACATTTTGGCCGACGTACAAACGAAGTTGTGCATTTTCCGAAAATTACAACACGGAAGGAAAACAAAAGAAAGCTGGAGATGTGCTTCTTGGGGTGCGGGCCACGCCCTGGTCCCTGACAGGCCTCTCTGCTCCGTGGTGTCGGATGGTGTTTCAGACCCTGTGCGGCCCCCCCCTGCCTCAGGCAGATCCTCCTCATCTCCGACAAAGGCGGGCGTGAAGGTGGCGTTCGTTAGGACGGGATCGGAGGAACGGGGCGACGGGGCTGGAGCGCCCTGACAAAGGCATCATCCCTCTTACAGGCTGTGCAGCTTGGTTACTGTTGTCGTTTTCATCGTTTTCGGTTACAAGGTTATACGGCTAAAAGGAAGTGACTGAAACAAGGCAATGTGGGAGGAGAGGGGTGGACAGTGCATGATGGGAGGGGCTTCACGATGCCGCCTTCTCCTGTTCGATGGCTGGGGGGAGGAAAGAGGGGAGGTGAGCGTCAGAGCCAAACCCTGGACACCAAGCTGCTGCGCTGGGGACCTACTTTCTTTCGTGGGCAGCGGGTTTTTCTCCTGGGTCTCTGTCTTCTTCAGCTTGGACCTGTCGAAGCTGGCCACTTCCGAAATGTCCGGCTTGTCGCTCATGGTTGCAGATCTGTAAGCGCACAAGCAAGAGGTCTGGGTGTGTCGGGTTATGTAACAGTGATGATTTCGTTTTTTTAGACCTGAACCCTGGTCCTCCCCTCCTCTCGCCTTCAGCTGCTTTCCTTCTTTTGTTCTGCCTAACGGGATTCGACTGCCGTCCATTCCGTTATCCAACACACACACACACACGCTCAGATGTTACACCCAGGAGACGGGCTGCTCCAGACAATGGAATCAGGCATCCAGGCGTCCAGACCCAACATTTACATAACAATAGACGTGCCCATGCTGGGCTGAGCAGAAAAATAGAAATCACTGCACAAATTGGTGCAGTTGAACCCCAAATTCCACTCAAAGCGTGTTTTTCTTGGTTTAAAAAGAGGGATTCGTTTTTCCTGTAAATCTGTCCAGTGGTTTTCCACTGGGAGCCTGGGCAACATCCGCATATTCACTTGTCACGTACTTCTCCCTCTCCTGGGTGGAATCTGGAGGAACCACCGCCCAAATTGGCCCTGCGCGCTCGTCGCCCGCGTGGAAGAATAAAAAAACCCAATCCGTCTTTCAACCCCGCCATCTAACCGCATGCTTAGGGAAGGGAAACAAACACCCGAACCCGGGCTGTGTCCTAAAAGAAGATCTGGGTCCAGCATTTTAAAGGCGGCGCACGGAGCGACAAAGGAGCCAGGCTGATGGATGTGCGCACCGAGACAAAGACAACCACACAATCTCTGCCCTGAAGGGTCCACGCAGCCACCAAATATGAACACGCAAACGCCAGTCCCGAACCCAATAAAGAAATATATGTAAATACGTATGTTAAATGATACTGCTAATTAACTGAAATAATTCCTTGGGCTTGGACTCCACGCACAGATGACTAGATTAGCTAATATCCACACAGGGAGCTAAAAAGGGAAAGGAATTAGAGGAAATGTGCTTACCAAAGAGTCTTTTGACGGCTGGAAGGAGTCTGGGTGGCGGTTGCAGCAGTAGTGCCGCGTCTTTGCGCAAGCTGGAGATATAGTCGGAAATATGCTAATGACGCCTGACATCACCGGCGCGCGTCCTGCGCGTCCCCCTGCTGGTCGCGCACAAACCTCATGGCTCCGAGCACGAAAATAAGCCTCACTTCGTCGTTGTCGTCGGTGGGAAACGATTGTAAATAAACCGTCTGTGTGGCGAAGCTGTTTGCGCGGAATGCTACACTTTACTGCACAACACAAAAACAAACGCGTTTCGCAATGACGACGTCCGCGTCGGGCAAAACAAAAAACAAAAACAAAGCAAAACAATTGTTTAATTGGAAAAACGTGGTTTCAGTTAGTATTTCTCATTACTTCAAGCCGTCTGCTAATTCCTGTGACCGTGGCGCCCTCGGGTGGCCAATCGTTGTAACGTCACATAACGGTCGAACAAGACGTACCTTCCTCTCTCTAGTTCAAATGACGATGAAATAACACTCCGCGAAGCTTTTCCGAAGTCCCAGTGGCGTCCATTCCTCTTCCCAAATGATTTAAGTCGAAAAGAAAAAGAAAATAAAACGGCTGCGTCATCCGTCAGTGGCGTCTTATAATTAAAGCGGTCGCGTTCTGCGCATGCGCGAAAGCTCCGAGCGTTTCTTAATCCGTTTAATTACATGGCACATTGACTTGTTAATGGTTCTAAAGCAAATTGAAATCCCCTGGGTGGCAAATAACTACCCTAAACAGCTTTTCGAAGAAAACATTTGGCACACTTGTCAGCCTAGTAGCTAAAACTCTGAAAATGTAAAATTTCCTTAGCATTAAGTGCTGATTGTCTTTCTAAAACATATGGCTTTGAGATCATTTTAAATTTATGACAAGTATATTAAATTCACAAAATTCTTTCCATGAAGTGTGAATAGGTGGGGTTTTTTTGGATAATTTTCAAAAATATAGGGAAGAAAAGTCACCTCACGTTTTCCATTGTCAAAGCTTTATTGTCAAAGGAACAGCTTTAAAGTGTTACATGTAAAAAAAAAAAAAAAAAGATTTAAATCACTTTCCCACCATTTTTGAATCTACCTTCAGGAAAACAAATGAAACCTGCCTCACCAGAACTAAAGTGACCCATGAGAGCCACGATGAAAGGGAATTTCATTGTGATATCAGTCCTAAACTACCATTAAACCCTGGGCTCCAACGTGTGTTTGTGACCTTTCAGATCGTGGGTACCGAGCCCACTAGACTTCACATTTGGAAAAAAGGAAATCAACAGGTGACCTGTTAAACAGTTCAGAAAGGAAAAATTTTGTAGGATAAACATTGCCGAAAAATGACACAGGTTAGCGTTCATCAGCACAATCGCTGATTAAAAAGCCGCAAAAGCAAAAAAAAAGGAGGACGAGGGTGTTCACGAGTTCACCTGCAGACACATCCACACACCAGCTGTGATGCAGCTCCGCCTGCAGTGCGATGACACTGCTGCGCACACCGTAACCACCCGCTAAAGCATTAGCAATGTACGGCCCTGTATTTAAACCCTCTAGAGCTGTTGGGCAGAAGATGCAGATCAGAGCGATTGTTTTTCCTTTAGCAGAAAAGAGGGGAAATCATCAGTAATGGCAGAAGAGTGGAATGTGACTAAGTTTAATATGAGGTACAAATGATAAAAATTGTTACATTATGAACGCTTTGGTTAAAGTGGGAGGCCAGGCTTTGGCTGTTTAATGTTGGGGAAATTAAAAGGAATAAAAGAAAAGTATAAATACACACTTGGTCTTTGAGAAGGAGCTGACGACGGGCTCCGGGTGGAGAAGGTCTGGCAGAGGTGTGGGCGTGGCCTTGGAACAGTCGCGTGGGTTCGGTCGGAAACCACCGGGCTTGTCTTCAAGCTTTTCCCGGAGGGTTTGCGGAGGCACGGTCCCAGACGGGTGGCTGGCCAGGGGGGCGGGGAGGTTGCCTGGTCCCGGACCTTACAAGGGCACGTGGCTGAAGAGGTAGGACACGGATTCGCCGTTGTGGGTTCTCCTGATGGCCTCTGCCAGGATCATGGAGATGTCGATGACCTGTGGAAACAGCATTAAACACGTGTCCCCTCCCGGCCTCGATGGCGACTCCGGCGGCCCACCGCGCACCTGTATTTTGGGGCACGCCTTCATCTTCTCCTCCTGCGGGATGGTGTTGGTCACCACCACCGCCTCGAACGGGGCGCAGTTGATGCGAGAAATGGCGGGACCCGAGAAAATGCCGTGCGTGAGGATGGCGTAGACCTTGACGGCGCCGGCGTCGATGAGCCTGAAACCAGACGTGGCCACCGTTAGAGCGCCAGTCCCGCTGGCCCGACGCGGTTACCGACACCGCTCCGACGGCACGCACTTGTCGGCGGCGTGGCAGATGGTGCCGCAGGTGTCGGCCATGTCGTCCACCAGAATGGCCACGCGGTCCTTCACGTCGCCCACCAGGACCATGCGGTCCACTTCGTTGGCCTTCTTCCTCTCTTTGTGGATGAGGGCAAAGTCCACGTTCAAGCGGTCGGCGATGGACGTCACGCTGCCGAGAGAAGAAGGCCAGCAGCCAAGTCAAGCCGCGGTCCTTTCGACGCCGATGTTTCGGCAACCTCACCGCTTCGCTCCGCCCGCGTCCGGAGAAACGATGATGCAGTTTTTCCACTCTAGGATGTTTTCTTTAATCCACTTAAGAACAGCAGGCTCGGCGTAAAGATTGTCCACAGCAATGTCGAAAAACCCCTGAGAGAAAACAAACCACAACGACTTTCATCGACCGCAACGGCGGGACAAGGTCGGGGAAGGTGGCGCCGGCGAGCACCTGGATCTGCGAGGCGTGGAGGTCCATGGTGATGATGTGGTCGGCCCCGGCCACCGACAGCATGTTGGCCACCAGCTTGGCCGATATGGGCGCTCGACTCTGGGTCAGACATTGAGACACAGCCGACAGGGTTGGCGCTCGGCTCAACCTGCCCGCTTCCTCGGCTCAAACAACAGACAGGCCGGATGAGCCGCTTCGGAGGAAGTCAAGAGTTTGGTTTGGGAAATTAGGATTCGACCGTTGAGGCACCTCCCGAGTCACCTCCAGAGGCTGGCGCGAACCAGTATCACTCGGCTGGAATGTCTAATTTATGCATTTCAAAAAGTAGCGAGGCGTAATGGGTCTTAACTCGCCGAGCTAGTTAAAATGTAAACACCTGCAAAGCAAACACACACCCAGAATCAAGGATATTTACTTGGTAAAAATAAAACCTGGTGGAAACTCTTCAAAGGGACCCTTTACAGCAAAGTTCAAACACACCCTCACACGGGGCTTTCGTGTCGTACGCACAGAGTGTGAGTTCACCTTGTCCTTCTTGTCCTGCCGGGCGTAGGGGAAGCAGGGGATGACGGCGGTGACGCGTGACGAGGAGGCGATCTTGCAGGCGTTGATCATGATCAGCAGCTCCATCAAGTTGTCGTTAATTTCGCCGCAGCCGCTCTGCACGATGTACACGTCCTCGCCACGGACGCTTTCCCCGATCTCCACGCTATCGTTGGGGGGAAGCAGGAGAGGTTTTAACAGTCTTCATAAGCCAGCGGGCAGGTTTAACGCTCCGAGGTCATTTGGACACTTTTACTGACTGTAAAGTTTGCGGTTCGATGTTCTGAAAACGGCAAACTCCATCCGACAAGTTTGGACCTGTAACATTTTTTTGCTACCACAGATGACAGAGGGGTTCCCGAGGGCCTGGTTTTAGCGAGACAGGCAGAAAATCAAATATCTGTCTGCGAAGGAGCTGAAATGGTTGCCCAAAGGCACTGCGGCCTGCAGAACGCAACAGAAAGCCTAAATGCCACGTACATTAAACCACACCAGAGGCACAAGTTTAAATCTACAGGCAGATTATCCTTTTCCATTGGTCCTTGAGGGCTTGGAAAACACTCTTCGGAGCTGTGGGAAGAGCAGTTATCTCCTCACTCTCTCACCTCCCATTAATACAATCCGTATGGGAAAATTCCTGGTATTTACCGGTGCCATCGAAAACACCCATGTTCCCAGGAGGGAAACTCGCTGGAACTCTATGGATTTCAGCGAGGGTCTCATGTGGGATAAAAGGGGTCAGGGCACCTTTGCAAAGGGAAACCTGGAATGGATGCATGCTTTTGAGCAGAGTGCAGTACAACGAAGGCAAGCTTCAGTGAGCGGCCAACAGGAACACAGGTCAGAAAACACACTTAAATCCATGAAATGCACTTTGTAGTCGCAACCTTCCAATCCAAAACGTGTCGGATCAATCTGTGTTGTAAGGTCATCACAAACAGGTCCAGACGTTACCTACAGAGCCTGAGACTGACGAACAGGCTAACTGTTAGCATGCCTGACATTACTGGGCTTATTAGCCTACATTAAAAGCACGTGATGGACGCTCTGCCTGTTATCAATAAATGGCATGACTAGCGTGTCACAATTATGGCCTTATTCTGCAAACACTTTGCATCAAGTACTTGATGCAAATGCTCAAGCTGACACAGTTATGTTGTTTTAAAACCCGAAATGCAGGCATCCGAAGAAGTTAGCCGTCTTGCGTAAGTGTGCAGGGGCAACAGGTTATGCAGTCTGGGATTATACTCTTTTCCAGGTTTGTGTGTCTTTTTGGCTATACATTAGACATACGGCTTCAGTAAGATGTAGCTAATAAAGTAAACTGGTTCACATTAAGATTTTCTTCCCCCGAATTTTAGCTATGGAAATTGTTAGCTAAAAATGTGGGCTAGCACAACAGGGGGCTTCAGTAGTGTGCCAAATTGCGTACATCCACAAATAAGATACACAAATGGCTGATAAACGGCATGATACGTTTACAACGTTGGTATAAACTTCGGACGGACGATTACGTCTCCCTTAATGCAGAGAAAAGCCGTCGGCAGCTCGCTAATGGGAGTAAAACGGAACATTACGTAACGTCGAATGCCGTCCAGTTCCCCCAGTCTGGTTGACTTAAACCTCATGCAAGCAGGTTACGATTGGCAAATGCTGAGCCTAAAGGCTAAATGGCCGACAAAGCTGCCGTACGCACCGAGTTTAGCGTGTGCCAGCATGCTAGCCGGGTGTGTTTACATGAGGCTAGCTGGTCACGTGTAGGCAGTGGAGGGCTGCCCGCTAAATAGTAAACTATTGTTAGCATCGAGCTAACAGACCCACATGTGATCCCGACGCCTTCGGCCATTTACTGTAATAATAATCGAATTTAGAAGGCGCCGCTGTCGGCAAACAACGCGACGGGAAGCGTCGTGTACGCGGTCGCAACGTACTCACCACGTCTCCTGGTTGCTGAACTTCTTCGTGACCACTTTCCCCAGTTCCAGCCCCAGCCGATCGGCCACCTTCTGGGACAGGTCGTGGTGAGAGCTCCCGCTAAAAAGCACGATGTTCGGCATGTCCGGCAATCCGACGCGGCGCGTTCGAGAGAAGCGAAGGAAAAGGCTTGTTTAACGAACAATTTCCCCACTGGAGGGTTATGGAGACGGAGAGAAAGTCGCTGGCTAATGTTGCAGGCTGGACATTGCTGTGGTGTGGCGGTGGGGATGGGGCGCGAGGAGGAAATGTGTCAGCCCCGTTGCCAACTCCTCAATAAGGAGCGCTGCGATTGGCTGAAACCAGAGTCACTAGAATCTCCGGGTGACGTCATCGCCTAGTTCGCGTACACGCATTTTTAATTTGCACGTTATAATAAAAGGAATGGCAAGAGAACTCAAACTTAACAAAAAGAACTGTGTTTGAAACTATCAGTAAAATTTTATTCTGTTTTATTTTCTGCCATTTAAAACAAGATCAAATTACAGACTAAAATGCTTTAGTCAGTTTTGTTCTGTTGTCAAATTTTCTTCTTTTTTGTATCCCAGCTGGTTGTATTTTTTTATTTCTGAACACACGAATGCACAAAGCAGATAAATAACCCAGTGAGCACTACAGATAAAGTAAAAACCTCACCAACATTAAATATTAAAATCTTTTTGTCTTGAGATGAGTGCTTGTTATAATGTTCTGATATGCAAAATCTATTTTTTCCCACACTGTAAGTGTTGCCTTTTTTTCACCTCCATCTGCATCAAGATTTCAACTTTCCAATGAAAAAGCATGACTTTAAAATGAGCACAAGGACTTTTCCATATAACGCTGGGATCACCTGATAGCTGCCGCTAAATACTTTGACTTCCCCCATC
>CAAE01014553.1:474450-498386 GCA_000180735.1 Tetraodon nigroviridis
CAATCCTGGCTGCTACATGCCAGGTGAGCATAAGATGACCCGTTTGGTCGTAGCAGCCGGTGGAGGTGGAGGTGGAGGCAGCGCAGCGCTTTTTAAAAATTCCAATAGATGTTTTTATTCTCAACAAGCTTTCGTTCTTCTTGAAGCTGTCTGGTGGAACCAGCAGATGCCTGTGAATCCGTTTCCATATGGTCCCATCAATTTTTATCAGGTTGGTGGTGTTTATTAGAATTAATCCTGTACTTTTTTAGGATGCATCCAAGAAAAATGATGACAGTGAAATCTCCCGTGCAAGTTTTGAAATGAAAACCTTCAAACGTTCCATCTCTCCAGCCCACGAACCTGGGTTTCCAGCCGACGGGGGTCCCAGCTGGAGGTCCGTCACAGAGGGTCTCCTCGGTTTCCCACCACCTGAACGTGCCGACGGGGCCCACAGAAGACAGCCCTCGGGCAGTCATTGAAGACCCTTTCAATGAGCTGGAGGAGATGCTGTTGTTGGTGTCCGCCCTGGAGAATCAAGCCCAAGCAAATGTGAACCTCATTTTCACAAATGTTTTGCACATTTTTTTAATTCAAACAACCAATTTA
This sequence comes from Tetraodon nigroviridis, assembly GCA_000180735.1. Taxonomy (NCBI): domain Eukaryota; kingdom Metazoa; phylum Chordata; class Actinopteri; order Tetraodontiformes; family Tetraodontidae; genus Tetraodon; species Tetraodon nigroviridis. The sequence continues at coordinate 475,039 of CAAE01014553.1, forward strand.
ATGGACCACACGGGAAAAAACCACCGCTGACAATCATCTCGTGTGTTTACAGGCTTTTTAGTCCACCCCAGTAAGACTTGGACTTCCCGTGCAACCCTGAGCCTAGCCAGAATGGAGTGCAAAAGAAAAAGATAAAAAGTCATAGTGAAAAAAAAAAAAAGTTGAATCAGATCTACTTCTTCTTTGTGTTTTTTCCTCTTTGTTTCTATTGCAGAAAAACAGACCTCGGCCGCAAATGATCACATTTTAGCATTTAGGCCCTTGTTTCTTTGCGAGAGAGAATTTGTTTTCTGTAACATCTGGAGGACTTCAATCACTAAGCTTGCCTCTGACAGTGTTTCGTTGTGATCAGTTTTAGACTTGGCAAGTTCTTGAGCTAACCTCTCTGAGTAGAGCTTAATCTCATTGAATTTGTCCTTGAGCTGTTGATTCTCCTCCAGCAGGCTGTTCTTTAGGTTTGAAATTTGAGAAAGCTCATCAGCAAGAATCTCCAACTGTTCTTTGAGTGTTGCCTCACAACTGCTACGTTCCTTTCGTAGATCTTCCACCTCTTTTCGGTGCTCTTCTTTCAAAGAATTCCCTTTAGCCTGCTCAGCTGTGAGACTACTGCTCAGCACTTTTACTTTGCTGCTTTCATGATTAACCAACGCCTTCTGTTTGCTATATTTCCTAAATAATTTTTCCACATGAGATTTCACTTCATTTTTGGGAAGAGCATTATCAGGGCATTCTGCGCTGCAAAAAGTGTTTTCAAGCTCCCGAGTTGCTAGTGAAAAACGTCTCTCTTCACTCAGTGGTAACTCTGTTAGCTCAGATCTCAGATCTCTCACACACACACACACACACACACACACACACGAATTCCACACATGGAGAACATAAAATCTCATCCCCACCTCCCAAACACACCCTATAACTCCCTCCTACCGTATCCTTTTAACCCGTCCAATATCGTATAAAATCCCATCATACATCATATTACTTACCAGTTTTTTCCCCATATTACCCTTTAAATTCTTTAAAATCCACCATTTCTAACCATCCAGTCGTTCAAAAAACCTTAAAATAAAAGAAGGAAACACAACACAGATTCTAGTATTTTTCAGAAATATATTTTAAAGATGATGTCAGAGATGAAATGTCCAAAGCGTAGGTCCCAAAGAAGGAGTTTTTTCTTCAATAGACAAACAATAAACAAAAAATAACATTTTAAATCCATTTACATGTAAACCGAGAATTGCTCTTGAGCCACAGTGGTCTTATATATCATATATATATAGAACTGGCCGAGGTGAGTGTGACAATCAAAACAACGATGCCCTTTTGATTCTCCAAACTGATATCTGATATCTGCGCCTGTTTGAAGATGGTCGAGAGTGGAACATTCTTTGGAAAAGTCTTCCTTTTCAAGGTGTGAATGGCAGAGCAGGTTTCTCTTTAGCACAGTCCACGCGAGTTGTAAGTGCTGAGTCAAGTTAAAAATCACTTAGCGGAAACAATAATAATCAATCAGAACAATATCAAATGAGTGGACTCCTTCCTTTTGGACAAAGTCTTTTGAGTCGTATGCGCACCAGAGATGGTGGGAAAAAGAAAAAAAAAAAAGAGAAAAGTCCTGCCTGGTGCTCTCAGGAGATACCGCGGGAGGTTTCCTTTTTTTTTTTTTAAAGTCCTCCAGTGTTCTTCTTCTATTGTGCAAATACATTTTTTGTTACATAGACAAGCAGGCATGCTGACTCACAAACCATGCAGAGAAAAAGTTGAGCGGACAGGTTAAAAAAGTCAAACCAAACGACTAACGAGTGGAATGTTACGCTAGACGTAAAAAAAAAAAAAAAAGATAAAAAAAAAAGAGTTGTCAACTGAATGGTGATAGTCGTTTTTCTAATCAGGAGAAGCAGCTGACGGGTTAAAGGTCGCCGCGATTGCAATTTGATTTATGAAATGTTCCCAAAAATCCATGTTTTTTTTGTTTTTTTTTTTTCTTTTTCCAATTTGGATGCCGGGCTAAGCCTGGAGTGCAAATCAGCCACGAAAGTGAGAGATCGGCCTCGACGAAGCGATGGAATGTTTGACTCCAAGGGCGGGGGGGAGAATTTCAGCGCCGTAATGTGGCTTCTGGACAAAAGCAGTGCAGTCGATGAGCGGATAAGGGCGCTGCTTTCTCCTTTTTCAAAAAGTCCATGGAGTAATATCGTACACCGTACTGTCGCTCACGATATAATAGCTGTCACCAGCTGGAGTACATTTATAAATTTTCCATATACAAATCTCCTATAAACAGTGCATGTTATAAATACACGATTGATGAGAAGCTGAGAGAGCCCAAGAAAGAAAGAAAGAAAGAAAGAAAGAAAGAAAGAAAGAAAGGAGTGCTTGTCACTGTTGATAAATACAAGAGTTTCGAACAAGAATCGACAAAAGTACTACGCATGTGTATGAGTTGCAGCCCTATAAACTATCCAGAAAACGGATAAAAACACAGAACAAAAATCCATGGATGAAAATGTTAGAAAAATAATCTGACACAGTAAAAACAAAACAACCAAAAGAAAAAAAAAAACAAAACTGGCAGAAATAAAACAGGGTCAAAGGTTTCAATCCGACGATGGGTCGGGGGGTCAAAGGGCTCGATAAAAACGATAAAAACGGGCAATGCTCCGCGACCGCCTCGCCAGCTGAGCTCAGTTCATTATACACCATGAGCGTTTCGCTCGTGCTAGCAAACTAGGCTAGCAGCCAAGCGGCGAAGCGCGAGAGGCCGATCGGCCCCAAATGCCGACGTGATAAAGAGTAAACATTGAACTAGAACCGGAAGTGTGTGTGGAGTAACCGCCTGGTGGAGTGGATCCTCTGCTGTGTACATGGACTCATGCTTTGGCTTTTCTCGGTTGGCTTCCTCGTTTGGATAACATTCAATATTGTTGCCAACAAGAAGCGATCCTGATCTCTCTGCTGAACCGCACGTGTGAGAACCGAGCATCAGTTAAAGGGATGCTACATCAAAGGCCCAACCTCGACCGGTGGCTTTCGCTCGCTCGCTTTGATGGGCTCCGTGTCCCAGCCGGGTTTTCCGATTGAAGCTGGCAACCGCTTTAACCATTTTCTTGTCAGTTTTTAATTTTTTTTTTTGTTGTTGTTTTTTTTGTTTTTTTTACTGAAAAATAGATCCATCCAAAATAGTAAAGTAACTCTTCCGGAGCGGCTGCGACCATCACAACCGCCACCACGTTCCGAGTAAACATGCTGATTTATTTTGTTATTCTGAAAAACGCCTCCTGTCGCCGAAGTCCACAGCGGGAGAAAAAAAAAATCGTTTGACTTAAGGCAACCTTATTCCTGAACAATCATGAAATTTACCCCCGCCCCCGTCTTCCTCACCAAGGCACTCCTCACTCGCCAACCTATTTCATCAAGGCATCGGTCTCACTTTTTTTTTTGAATTGAGAAAATCAAGAGGCCTGATCGAGCTCGGGTCGACTTAAGTCCACAGTGAATCCATACAACAGCGTCTCAGCCGTCGCGATGCCCACATCATCGGGTGGGACAGCAGAGAAAAGACCCCACCCTCCATTTGCCCGCTGCGTTTCCCAGCTGGGAAGCATTGGCTGCCTCCTCTGGTGTCCATAGTGAACGTGGTCGTAAAGCACCGCATGGTCCTGCACCTTCACCGTGGCAAAGCTCGCCACTGTCTTGGTCACACGTTAGCCCGCGTGGGGCTAACGTCAAGTTTAGTGACAACTGACAGGAGAAAAACAAAACAAAACAAAAAACGTCTTTTTTGAGCGAGCACCAAGGTTAAATGAACAAAAAGAGTTTGAGTTCAGTCCTCCGTCTCCTGATTGGCTCTCTCCTCTGAGATGGAGCCCGCCCACACCTCTCCCTCCCTGTTTGGTCAAGGGGCCGCCAATCGCGGGATCAGGCCGGGACTAAATGAAGGGATCAGTCGAGACTCTCCAAGAGACTCTCCTCCAGAGAGGGTCAAAGGTGGCAGCGCAACAGCCGCACATTTCCCTCCGTTACAGTGGTTCCTCCTCCTCCATTGGTTCCTCCTCAGACCTGCTGGATGAAAAGACACCGGTTTAAGTTCCCTAGACACTGTGTGCGTGTGTGTGTGTGTGTGTACTCTTTGTACCATTCTGCATGTCTCTACTTTTAGGATTCCCTGAAAATTGAGATGTATTAAGGATTTTTTCTTTCATCTCTTCACTGTTTTATTCAGTACTTTTGTCATTTTCTGAACAATATTTAGTTTTTTATGTTTTCAGTATTTTCTGGGATCAAGAAAACCACTCTGGTGCAAGAAGATATAGTTTTCACCTATGTTTTTATAAAACAGTCAGAAAAATCCTCTCTGACACCCAGCGTGAAGATGAGTGTGCAATGACAGCAAGTACGCTTGTTGTGGTTTGGACCTGGGCGGAAGGGTTGGGGGTGTTCACCTTTGGTCAATGGCGTTGGTGTTAGCCACAGAGAGGGAGGCCATGGCGCTGACCGCCTCGGCCTCCTCGGAATCCCCCCGCTTGGCCTCCAGCAGGGACAGACCCAGATGCAGAGAGTAGCGTTGGACTGAGCGCCAGTATTTACCTGAGGAGGAAGTTTGAAAATCACTTGTTCCATAAATAAAAAACACTCAAAGAGCACACGAGAAAGAGATACATATATATATATATATATATTGAGAGAGAGAAAGGGGTCTGTAGTTTATTCCTTTAGTGGACGTTGTTTAACTTATAAAAAACTGTTCAAGTTGTCCTTTACTATTAGTATAGTATATAAATAGATAATAATAGTAGTAACAAGGTCACATATCACAGTAGGTTGTCTCTTGGCATTTATCTGTGCATGAATGAAAGTCAAAGTCCCTTCAAAAACCTGACTGACACCAAAATACTGAGCTGTTCTTTGCCTTTTATCAAAATTTCCTGAAAAATTTCATTCAAATACTTGGAACTGTTGGAGTTATTTTGATAACAGATCCTCCACAGAAAATCTGTGTGTGTGTGTGTGTGTGTGTGTGTGTGTTTGTGCATTTCAGGGAGGTCGAGAGAGGGAAAACTCACTGTGAATCTCTAAAACTTTCTCCAGGGAACGAACAGCGTTGGCATTGGGCCTCTGCTCAAGGACGGACTTTGGTAATGGGTCCAGCTGCATTTTAAACACACGGATCAGCAGGCATTTCTACCAGGGTCCACATGGTGGCAGTATTCGCAAAAAATGTGCACTTTTTAAAGAAATACATTTAAATTAGTTATATTTACCACATCTTTAGAGTTATTTCATACATTAGTCGTATTTTTTTAAAAAAGTCAGAAATTTTAGGACATTAAAGAGCAAAATTAATTTGATAAATTTATGAAAACAATGCTGTTATTGCCTTAATTGTGTGAAAAAACATTATTTTTAGGAACTTTCTTAAAAGAAATTGACAGATCCACAGATATTTAATATGATGTGATTTTTGCTGAAAGACTCGCCATGAAATGTAATCATAACCAACAGAAGGGCTTCTGGTCTTGTGTGTGACCTCTGTACCTCCTGGCCGAGCAGCGCAGCCAAGCAAGCCTCCGAGGCGTCGCAGATGGCGGTAAGGTCATGACCGCCCTCCAGAGCCAAGACCAATCGGCCTCCGGCGAGCGTCATTAGCTGCCTCGTCAGATAGCCGAAACCTGCGAAAAGGGGGCCCGAGGTCCTGTCAGGGCGGTGTTTCAATCGAAACGCGCATTTGCCATTTTTGTACTCACACTTGGCTGTCAGAGTGTAGCCTCCGAGAGGCGGAGGGTGTCCCTCCACAGCGTCGAAGCCAGAAGAGACCAACACGATGTCTGGGGCAAACTCATTGGCAATCGGCATCACCACCGACCTGAGAGCGAAGCCAAAACATGACGGACATGAGAACCGACAGCTACATGAGCACCACAACTACTGACACAATCTAATATTTAACTAAATGAGAAACCTGGTTTCAGCATTTAAATGAGCTTCGGGCAATCTGATTTTTCACAATCTTTTCCTTAGTGTTAAAGCTGTACCTGAAGGCAGCCAAGTACTCTGCATCACCCATGGGGGGCTCCAGGCCTCCGGTAAACGCCACGTTGACGTTGAAGCCAACCCCAGGACCGCTGCCCACCTACAGAGACCCGGACGGGATGGATTGAGACTCATGTTTCCATCAGTAAGAATGATGAAGTTGAAGGTGTAGCATTTAACCGTTTTTTTTAATTTATGTTTTGCTACTTTTGAACAAAGCTAAAAAGTTTGTTAAAATAATAACTAAAGACAGTTTAACTATAAAAATTCATTAGTGGTTTTGACCTTACTCACTGGAAAACTGCACTTACCTCATCAGGTGCGCCGCTTCCAGGGAAAAAGTTCCCATCGTCATAGCGATGAATGGACAGGTAAAGGACACTGGGGTCATCGTAGAAAGCCTGCTGGGTCCCGTTGCCATGGTGAACATCCCAGTCCACAATGAGGATCTTGTTGATGTTCAGTCTCTGCTGCAGAAGTTTGGCTGCGATGGCCACAGAGTTGAAGTAGCAGAAACCCCTAAAATCACAACAATGAGAAGTTCTTCAAGCTCCAGGTAAAAGTTTACACCCTGCCTAGCTGAAGCCGTGGAAACGGAGGCCTCACATCGGAGTGCTTTCCTCGGCGTGGTGTCCTGGAGGTCGGACCACAGCAAAACCATTCTAGACACACAGAAAAGTCCCCACGGTGATCAATCGTCAAAAAAAGACAATCACTCAGGCCAAAACATTCCAGCAGGTTCACTTACCTTCAGTTCTCGAGTGGCCACCTTGAAAACAAGCTCTGCCACCGACCCCACAGCGAGACGGGCCGCGCTGGAGGAGTGCACCTCGTTCCAAATGGTGTCACTGTCCACCTAGGGGCAAGAAACATGTTTTCCAAACACAATTACTCCACTTTTAGCTTTGGTTTTGTTGTCATTGGCCTCAAGATTTCAGCCTGACTTCCCTTCTCTTTTAGCATTGGCCACAGTCTGTTAAAGTGTTGTGAAACATCTCTAACTTACCCCGATTCCTCCACACGGGAGTCGTACAAACATCGGTGTGATTGAACCTGGTAATCAGGATGTAAACGGTATTAATCTTCAGCATATTATGGGCTGGAGTACTTTGTGATGTGTGTTAGCCTACAGTCAAGCTTCTGTCGGAGAGGATTGGTTCCATAGAGCAGTACGTGGGCTTCAGAGTGAACCGTCTGCAGCTCCTCCAGCGTGGCCTTCCGCCCACGGATACACTACGAACACACAGGCACCTCTCGCATGTAGTTTACAACTTAACATGATGTTCACACTTGTGTGTTGGTATCTCACACACCTCGCACTGCGCTCTCAGCCCGGTCTCCTGCAGCCGGGACCAAATGCTCTGGATCCGGCCTGCGTGTTCTGGGTGATTGTTGGTGTTTCCACACATACACTGGTGTTTCTGCATCAGAGAGTCATACACCAGGCCTACAGAAGCATAAAGGGGCATTCTGTGAAAAAAATACTTCCGGCGGCTAAATCTAAAGGTTTGAGAAGTTTTAGATAAAATATTCTTTACAACGGATATAATAAAATTTTGTTCACCTGTGGTGAAGCGAGGTTTGGTCGGAGGTTCAGAAGCAGGAACGCTGATGGGGAACGAGGAGGCCGAGGCTGGAGACGACTGGGCCCTGGAGAGAGGGCGATGTCCTGGGAAGGAGATGGACAGGCCGGCAGCCTCCATGGAGGCCTGGTAGTTCCTCAACTGATGGATGCGCTGCTGCTCCAACAACAGGGCCTGCTGCTCACACACGTTTAGAAAAAGTCAATTAAAATGGACCTCTGACCTTTGGCTGCGTTTAGACCTTTTTTTTTATTGGAATGTTGTGAAACATGATCCTGAATTTTGTCTTTAATCCAAATGTTTACAGAAAATTTTATTACCATAAAAACATGTTTAACATCATTAAATATTAGGTAAATAATTTCCTGATTTATGATGGCGAACTTGCAGGTACTAGTAATGGTCAAAAGGTGGCATCAAAAACATAGAATAAATCTTTTTTTTTTACTCCCGAAGAGCACTACCCCGGAAATGTCACTCTTTGTCTGTTTATTTCCAGCTTTCTTCTCACGGCGTTTCCCAGGAACACATCTAACATCGGCTCCAAAAAGCCCCGGATCAATTGTTATTGATCTACTCTAGTTGTTGTGCAGCTGGAGTCTTTTTTTTTTTTTACCTGTCTGAAAAGCAGCTCCTGCTGCTCGGCCTGCCTCTCCCGCTCCCTGTGCAGCGCCTCCTCCTGCAGCTCCTGCGGATCGGGCGGCTCCTGCTTGATGGTGACCCCTGCTGGCAGGGCCCCGCCGTCCTGGTGTTCCCGCAGCTCCTCCTCGGTCTCTTCTGGGTGGCTCTGGTGCTGACGGCCCATGGGGCTCTCGCTGGGCTTTGTCATCATCTGTGGGAAACACAAAACACGGAAAACAAAAACAGGGAGACGGTGATGCTCAAATGTGAAATTCATTCCACAATGAAACAGCAGGATGTGACAAATCCCATCTAACATGCAAGCCTCTCCCAAGTCTGAACCAAATTCCTCCTTTCACTGGAGCATTCTTCTTTTAACAAGCTTAATTTGGATTACGCGCCCAGATTGGTGTCTCGCTCATTTCAAACCTTTTCAGTCTAATTGGATGTGAGTGGTCGCTCCGTCTACTGTACTCGAGATGGACGAGGGAGGGAAAAAATGTCGTCAAGCATTCCGCACTCCCCGCTGGGCTGGTTTTGATGCACTGCTTCTGGGGCCCGAGCCATCCATCCATCCACTGACACCAGACATTAAAAGAGAGCGCTCTGTAGGGCGCTGAGTGACTCAACAGCTCGACCTACAGGTGTGTGGTTCCCAGAGCTGTTACCTCCTGCGCTGACAAAGCGATGACATCAGAGCATTCACTGGCACTCATTCACAACTGTTCTTTCCATCCAAACAGCCTTCCATCTTGACCCCTCCATTCTGCTCTATTTTTCCACAAACGTTCCCATTTTCTCGCTTTAAACACGCTCATGAATGGAACACTGGATAACGACCCCCTAAGTGAATCGAGAGCAGAGGCTGCAGACCTGGAAAATGTGCAAGGTTTGCCTGAAAAGGGTTATAGAATTCAGAAAAGTACCACAAAGACAACCTATTAGATGCAATTTGTAAAAACCATCTTTAAGCTGCGAATGATTTACTGTAAACAAAGAGGTGTAAAATGTTGACAATGATCAAAATGTCCTCCAGAGCGGATATTTGTGACGCTCATAAGGGTTACTGCAACTGCAACTGCTGGTCTACAGAAAAGCCATCAGGCCGGCCTACTTCATCGCCCGTGAAATTACTAACTGTTAAATTGGCAGTTTTGGGTATAAAGAAGCTGAAATACTGGCTGGAACGTTCTAAAATGATGACGTGAGCTGTAATCTGATTTGGAATAGCTGAACCTGCGACTGCTGCCACCGTAGCACATTGTGCCAGATGTGATCACCCAAGCGGCACTGTACCTTTTTACTCAATTAGCTTATTTAAAGCTCCGACCGCCGACAGAGCCAATGATGTACAGCTGCAGTGAGACAGACTGAGAACTGGTCACTGTCTCCAGCTCAGAGCTAAATAAGAATGGATAGTAAGTTACAATTTATATGGCCTAATTAACATGGCTGGAGGATAAAATCTCAGCACCGTCTGCTATCTTTTAAAGGGGCTATTAAATGTCTTATCACAAAAGTCTTTATTCTACAAATTCATCATTTCTTTCAAGGTAGCTGCTCTCAAAGGACCAGTTCATACGCTACTTTGGAACTGCTGCCGTTAGAACTGGCCCCCACAGGAAAAATTTTTAAGCACTAGGTGGAGACTTTATGGGTAGTGACCTGAAGAAATGGCTAGCGATGGATGTAAAAGTGAGTGACTCCTTTGTTTTAACCTTCCAATCCAACGACGTACTAGCAAAAAAGCAGCTAACCCTGACCGATAACACAGAGGCAGAGTAAATAATTAACTCTTCCATATTCAACAATGTGGAATGAAACGCTGCACTTCTCTCACTTCTATTCTGTCAAACGACAGAACAAAACCGTGTTTGAAGGAGAGATTCTGATATTAATTTTGACAAAACTCCTTGGTGTGCCAGAGGCCATTAGAGATGTGTTTGTGAAGTGCCGCCACTGGAGAGCTCTGAAACATACAGATGAGAGGAGAGAGCAAGCAGGAGGAGGCAGAGGCAGTGGAGGAGGGGGAGGAGGAGGAGGAGAGGAAATCCCTTGTTTCATCCACCCACCTCTTCTGCAGCGAGTACTCTGCAACACTGGGGAACGCAGCAGTGGCTGCCTGCTTCCTCCCTGACCATAAAAGGCTGGGGCTTCCGCTCGGTTGCCATGGCTACACAGTTCCCTTACGGTCCGTAGCAACTGTCTCGGTCACAGTCACACACACCGAGCTACAAACAAGTACACACCGCTATAGATGCTAACCCACACCTGCCTCCACCTACTCACCAAGAGAAATACAACAGAGGAAAAAAGGTCAGGATAAAATCAAGGACCGTGCATCGCCACCTACACAAACAACTGCACTACAGCTCGCGCACGGGCCCACGCACACTTAGAGCGGTAATTAATGACTCCTTCATTTGAATGTGATTTCTGATTCGCCTACCCATCCATCACCTGTAGAAACAGACAAAAGTAGCTGGAAAGGAACGTCTCCCTAATGCCTCACCTTGTTGAGGTGGAGCTGCTGCTGCTGGAACTGCTGCTTGTGCTTCTCCAGGAACTGCTGGTGCTGCTGCTGGACCACCAGCTGCTGCAGGGCCAGGGCCTGGGCGTGGGCCTGGGCCGCGCTCCCCTGTGGCAGGGGGGCCGACTGGGTTCGGCCGAGGGGCCGGTGCTGCCGCTGCAGCTTGGCCATGGACGCTGCTGGAGACATCGTCAGGGCCCGCTGACGCCTGCAGACACACACGGGCGGAGGCTTTAGAGGAGGAACATGATAATCAGACATGATCTAGCTGTGTTGTAACACAGGATGGAGTTGTACCTGTGGTAAAATATGCATAAATTTGGACCGTTTTATTTTTGCCTCAATTAAAAAAATACAATGCAAAGGACAATGGAAGAACGTAATGTGATGTTCTCATGATTATTTTAGTAGACAGAATGGCACCGATGGTAGAAACTTCATAGGTAGAAATGCAGCTAAATTAAACAAAAAATTCAAAATTTTTCACAGTTTTTTTCTTTTTTTTTTAACAGGGCAATATCTTGTAAAAATAATTAAATCCGTGCAATGTCACTGTTACTGGTGCAGGACTTTAAGTAGCAGATGCATTTGTGAACCAACCATCTGTGCTTCCATAATGTGAATCCGCCATTGTGAAGGAGAAACAAGGAGAGCGTGTTTAGACCAACTACGGAGTTACATTTGACTGAAAATATGTGATCTATCTGCCAAAAAATGCAGATAACTTCTCATTTTTACTTTGTTTTGCTACGAGTGGCCTGCGTGTGGGTGCTTTCAGACCGCGTGCGTATGTCTTTCAATATATTGACATACGCACGCATGTGCGTCATGACCCCATTCAAGTTCAAAACAGAAGCTGGTTACGGTGAATGAGAAAGGGCATACAATGCAACCATGTCATAGTCTCATAGCCTACACGAACATCTGAAAGGAGCTCGTTAGTTTGGACAAATGAATGGATGTCTTTGAGTGCGAGGGCAGACGCGGTGTACCAAAGACACACATGGTTAAAGAGTTCTTAACAATACATTTAGTCGGGCGAACATTTTCGGCATTACTCCTCATTAGCTGCGCCAAAGCTGCTGCCACTAATTGAAGAATCATTTTGCATGTTGCTGAAACTCCTACCTGTCACCAGGGGGCTCTGTGCTGGGCTTTGCTCCATGAGCACCATGTGTTGAAGCAGCGGGCTGTGTGCGGGGTGCCCGCCTGTTCCTGCCCCTGCCTCGGCCAGGTAGGGAGTCAAATGGCTGCCGGAGAGAAACGGCGGGCTGAGGGAGAGCGCCGGCTGCAGGCCACCATCCGTCTGCGCTGAGGTCACCTGGAGGAGAGCGGGAAAGCGGTTAACGGTACAGTCCTAAACCTCGGATGGAGGGCAGCGCTTGTCTTTACGTTGGAAGCAGCGGTGGCCGTGGCAGTGGCGGGCAACCCCAAGGTGATGTTGGGTAAGGATGGTGAAGTGTAGAGGGATAGCTGGTTAGCGGAGCCCCGCTCAGCACCAGTGCACATCCTCTGGGCCAGAGAAACCTGGGAGAAAGGTTTTAAAGATTCATTAGTGCTTCCAGCATATAGAGGGGAAAAAGCTGAGGTGGGAATGTCCACTCACGGCATACGAGTTACTTTTAAACCACAGCGGTGATACATAATTGTCAAGACCACTATGTTTATCTACACCACCTGAGTGCCTTTAATGGCTGCTAGAAATAGCTTTTTGCCAGCTCCTTGGCTGTCTCCTTCCTTTACAGACCTCACATCTAAACATCCCTGTGTATACTACATTTAATAGCTAAAGCGGCACCAACACAACAGCAACTAACATCAAAAGTTGTTAATTGTGTAGGAAGAAATGGATGCAGTAATATTGGATGGTTAGATGAAAAGATTTGCGTAAGTTCCCCAATGCCTCAGATTTACCTCGGTGTTGTTGGAGACTGACACCGCCACGCCGTTCTCACTGGGGATGTTGTTGGAGCTGTTGTTCGGGGAGCTTGGGCCAGAGCCAGGGGCGCTGCTACATGCAGAGTCTGAGCCGCACAAATTAAACACAAACTTAAAACAGACGGACTCTGTTGAAGATAAAAGGGTGGGAACAAGGAGGGACTGCGGATCACCAACCTGCCATATCAAGGGAGCGTTTCTTGGCGGTGGTGATGGGGCTGTCTCGGCGACGCAGCAGCGGACTGCTCCTCCGCTCGCTCACCTTCTGCTTCAGCCTGGAGCGAAGCTTCAGGTTGGGTTCCGAGGCTGAACACACATCAGAAGGACACTAAACACCAGTTCCCTTATCATTTACAGTCTTGCAAACAAAGGGAACAAGTATCTCTTATCATTCTTAAATTGATACAATAAATATAACCAACTTCTTGCTTCTCATAACGCAACGGCTTTGGGTGAGCTTGGGAATTTTCCTGGGCTAAAGTTTCAAAAGCTTGAGGCACTAGATCTTGATCCGGCACAGAACTACTTGTTCGGTGAGCAAATGCAATTTATTTACCATCTGGATATCACACTAGTGTACAAATGGCTAGATGTTTGTGAAGTCATTCCTATTTATAAAATCTGGCAATAATGTGGTTTGAGTATGATTATAGACCTTTTTATTCTGCGAGTCACCTGAATTTTAGGCTAAACCTGTTTGGTTCTGGGTTTTAAATTAGATCCAGCAAGCTCCATCATTAGACACATTTTTCAAAGGAGATAAAAAAGCCCATTTCTAAACCGATGTTTCACAATGATCCATTTCTACTGTGCCTTTGGTGGATTACAAAAGCAAAACAGAAACCACGTGCGCATAAAATAAAACACCACACAGACACGTCAGGGTCAAAAACTACCAAGTGATTATCTAAGCTGCTCTTAGGGACGCTCTAACTCCACCGGGTCCAAAGCTTCAGAAAATCCTCCATTGTGACCCCCACTCCTTTTCCTCCAAATGCTTTTTGATCATGCCAAATTCTGATCCATTTTCCCAATGACATAGCTGCTAAAATGCAATTAGATCCAATTTGGAGGCCGTGACTGATTGCTTAAAGGACTTTTTGTGTACACTGTCACAGACTTGTGAATAGAGACAGGGAGAAGGGAACAGCATGTCACCTTGGCTCCTGGCACCGAGGCTAATGTTCAGTTTACTCTGCCATGCCAATCAGTGACCCTGTACAATTTCACGATTCATTATCCAATTTTTTAATAATCAGCAGAGGGTCAAAGCCAAAGTGGAACATCACTATCCCTGATTATGACAAAGCTGGATTAATTTGCTACGATATTTCTTGGTTTAATTTGAGGGGATAGACAGGCGCACAAGCTGGTTTAAAAACAGATAAATCTTCGGGGACGGACTCGTTCAGTTTCATATAAAAATAAACGTGCCGGGAAGAGTGAAGTGTGAACTTTGAAGTGTGAAGGTACAGCCACACAAAGTGGGAGGTAAGGCTTCGTCCAGATGGACTCACACCAAGCGTGTATTTTTTACGTTAAGGCTTCTGAACTTCCATGTCAATTATTGTGATATTTTGATTGGTTGGAACCAGATTAAATCATTCTGGAAGACTAAAAAAACTAATTGAAGCTGTTTTTACAACCCGCCAAAAAATTTAGTGGTGGTAAGAAATCAAGCTCAAATAAAACTCTCAATTTAGCTTCTCTATCCACACACATCCGATTTCAAGTCATCCATTACATCGAGACATGAGTTGATGACATGAGGGATGTAGATGTCCAGAGATCTTTGTTCTTCCCTCCTCTGCCAGCAAATAATGCGAAGAATCGCACAAGCCTCCGCCACAGTTACCATAGCTACCAATGCAAACAGGTCAATGATGACTTTGGTCCGGTCTGTCAGTCAGTGTCATCTCTTTACAACTAAGCCTTAACAACTGTCTCATTGCAAATATTAGACCCCAAAATGTGTGCATTTGCCAGTCCATTTTCACTGTAGCCATAATTAAATCCCATTAACAGGTTCTTAAAAATGCAATGTGATCGTGGGTCCACAAATGCAGCAGTAAAATCAGAAAACAAAGATTTGGGTCCCTGGTCACAGGAGGAAGGAACACACACACACACACACACACACACACACACACACACACACACACACACACACACACAAGACTGACACATAAATGGCTGCTGCAGCACAAATCTTTTAGTGAAAGTAAAAGATTGAGACTTCCAACAGATCCATTTATGTTTAGAGCCATATATAGTATAGAGTCATATACATACACACACACACACATTTATATATAAGAAAAGTTGTATTTCTGATGAGGAAGTGAGAGTTCCACAAAGGAGTGTTGTCGCTTCTCTGACCGTTGCTGGGTTTCAGTCCTCTACTTTATGGCCTGGCGGTGATATAAAAGCGCCTCTAACCTTCCCCGAGCTGCCATTACCATAAGTAAACCCCACAAAGCGCGTCAGGGCTGTGGGCTAACGCCAGGGTGGCACATGTTCCCTCTTCTCTCGCCTGCTGCGGACAAACGTCAGCTTTTACACAAGTGAAACGTGAAGCCCGCAGTCTCACTCCACGTTATCTCCCCGCTTGTTTTTTTTTAGTTCTGCCATTTGCCAGGACATTAGGTGGATTGATTTAAACGTAACTTTGAGTGTCTTCTCCCAGGGTGGAATGTGGCTGTGTGGGCCAGTGTCAACTGCGGTCCATCTGCTGTTGTAGCCAGCAACCCAAAGGCTCAGAGTCAACAGAGGTGCAGCCGCCTGCCGTTGCACTAAGTGAATAATTGCACTGTAAGACGACCGCTGCTTTCGGGGCAACACCACCACGTACACCACACGCACAACCAAAAAATGGCCACAGCCTATCAAAACACAGGGCAGCTGGTTTGACTTGTGAAGGCATCGTGTCCAGGAGATACCCAATAGTAGATTTTTTTTTTTTTTTAAAGTGTTTTATGTTTTATAAACTTTTCTAACTGACCTTTGAGGAGACCTGTAAAAAAAGAAGTGTTCACCTAACGGTGAAAAGCCACCCAAAGCTTTATAACTTCCTGCTTATCCATAAATTGTTCAGGTGAAATACCTCAAGTGTTTGCAAACATTAGTCAAATGGCAGGGTGCTTTCCAGTCATAAAATTTGTGGTTGTTAATGGAAAAACACTGAAATATAATTTCTAGTTTAAAGCATGAAGACATCCCTCCATTCGTTTTACATTAAAAAATTACTGGTCACCAAGGAGTTGCTACTACCAAGAGTTCTTACTGGGTAATCAGGTAAAATGTCTAAATAGTTCGCAGAGTGTCGATGAAACAGTGATGATGCTGCAAACCTCTTCGGTAGGAAGAGTCTCTAAACAATAAAAAGCCAGGAATGGAGCCCTGGGGAACACCGAGCATAATTGTTGCAGTTGAAAAAATGTTTCAAGGTGAAGCTGTCTGGAAATTCAAAATAGTCTTCAAGGACCAATTACTTTTGCTATCTAACCATCAAACAAATTAAAGCAGAAAAGATAACAGAAATTACACTACAGAAAGGGAATATATAGAAAATGTATAGAGAAGATTAATGGTGCAGATTATTCAAGGCAATTTATGCAGAAGCTACAAAGAGTGTTTGTGTAATCAGGACTAAAACTGCCTGGTGTCATAACCAAAAATAAGCATGCAAGCATGTGCAATGTACCCGTCTTTCGCAGTGGGAAGTCATCCCGTGGATTGTAGACACCCAGCACAGGTTGGTTGTAGGTGGAAACGCCAGTCTGTGGAGGCGAGCTCTGGTCCAGGGAGCTGTGCTGAGTTTTGCTGCAGAAGGAGAGCGCATGTTAAAGGTGTCAAAGAAAATTCAAAAATACAGCAAAATCAGGTCAAATGTGCAGCCGAGGGCACGAAACAGGCAGGAGTAATCCGAAAGAGAATTTCTGTGTGTGCCCTTGTTCAGGGGCAAACACCAAAAGCTGCCAGCTGCACACTGAAAGAGGAATGCAGCGGTGTTTGAAGGTTAGTTTAGGGAAGTGGATTTCGTCACAAAAGTCAGACCAGTTATCATGGAGTTCCATCAGTTCACTGGCAATTTAAAAAAAGAAATTGAATTTTGTTGTCATTTTTTAGAATCATCAGTTAGATTTACAATATCATTGAATTTTTAAATACACTAGCTGAAAATATGACATTTATGTAGTCAATACTATTACTTTCCAGCTCTAAATCAACTGCTACTTTATCTGGTAGCTGTATTGTGCAAAAATCTGCAATGTTTTTCATTGTTTTTTCTTGATTCCTTATTGGGTTTTTTTTGTTTACAGGGAGTTATTTTCATCTCAAAATCCTTTTTCATCTCTAAATCCCTCTAAATATTTTAAATATGATGCAGCATGAACAAGACTTGAATGAGCTAAATAATTCCTCCACCAGGGAAAGAACAGTTTCTCCAGTTTACGAGTAGGATTAGTAATAAAATCGTTTTAAACGCAGATCAGTAAAGACTCCATATTTTATTAAAAAAATAAACTCAAATATTTTGATTTTGCAAGTGTGAATGGCTTGTGTTTGCATATGGATTATTCAATTACGTATTATAACTGCATTTCCAGACATTGAAAGGTTCTTTGGAACACAATAAAAGACCGCAAGCGCAGGCTGCTAGTGTACAAAAATATTGCGTATAAATATAGGAGGAAAGTGGAAACAGCGAGTTCAAACACCTGCAGAGAGCTCGAGAGATGCTATAATAAATTTTCAAGGCCAACTGTTTACTAAAGGCCTCTATCAACAGGCTCTAATATTCCACTGTCACATGAGTGCATGTGAGCCGGCATGTGTATTTGCGGCTTTGTTTTTTACGCTGCACAATCAGTCACTCAGTCAGACTTTTACAGTGTCGCAGGTGAAGAACTCTTAATAAAGGGTCATGACAGAAGGCAGAGAAGGATCTGCACCTTACTTCTACTGCTTCAGAACACAGTGCAGTGCTCGAAGTGCAGCCATGGCAATGTTCAAGTTAAAAATATATAATTATATATAATATATTATATATTTTTTCTAGTGTTGCAATATCTGTTCCTCACCGGTTACCAGTAGGGAGCATCGTTGTGGGGCCCTCCTTGGTTGAGGCTCCGCTGTGCCAGGGCCTTCTTCTTGTTGAGAACAAACTCCTGGAGGCGCATCTTCACCTCAGTGCTGGCCACAGCACCTAAAATGTGAGGATGTAGAAAAACATCAGTGTCAGAAACAAAACCGACAATTTATTTATCCCACGTTATCCGAAATTCAGTGATGGAAAACAGAGACGATTGCCATTTTTTAGATGCTTTCAACATGAGGTGGTATTTTTGGGAGGGATGAAGATGGGACCCCTCCAGATGAAGATATGAAATAAATCCTGACCCTAAGGACGAATACCAAGAGCAAGCCCATGTCCATCTCTCTCTCTCTCTTGTGCACACACTCGATCTGTAACTACTTTCCATATAGAGTGTAAACTGCTCTCAAGGACTCCCGTCCACTTGTTTTCAATGAACTGTTGAAAGACGTCCAGGAGGCAGTGGTAATAACTTGGCTTAGCGTGGGCCAAGGCCACCGGCTCATACAGCTCGTTTACCACAGTAAACACAGGTCCTCCAAGTAAAATGGAAACACACAGAAACACACAAACTCACACTGTGAGGCCTTTCAGCCGAGGCACATTTTTAACCCACAAATGCGCTTAACTAAAGTTAATATAAAAAGATAATCTGATGACAATAGTTCAGGCAAATGCAGCCTGAATCGGAGAATTCAAATTCCACTTACTCTCTTGTCCTCTCTCCTTGTTCTTGAGCAGTTGCAGTTTCTGCTCCCTCTGCTGCTTCTCCAGCTCCTGCTCCATGCGGTGGTTCTCCATCTTCCTCTGGTGCTCCAGTAGCTCCTGCTGATGCTTCAATGCCAGGAGTTCCTGTTGCTGCTGCGGATGGACGGATACGACAAACTTAAAGGCCATTTGAACTGTACAGTTGTTCGAAAACTTTCAGTGGTTGCCAGGATTTTTCTGACTTGACAGCTTAGATTCCAGCTTTTCTAAAGCTGTTTGGTCAAAAAAAATAAAATCACTGCACATCTATAAAAGTCTCAGGCCATAAGATTATGCACTAATTTTGGGGGAAATGGGGATGAGGCTTTACAAACAAAACTTAATCCCATCTGCTTATTCTCAGCAGAGCCAGAGCAAGAGAGAGAAAATGAAGGGGGAGTGAGTGAGCTGCTAAATACTTTGAATATTAAAAACCCTGCTGGTCAGACTTTTAAACGAAAGAAACATCTATGGTTTGACAGTTTGTCCTGTTACCCGAAAAGGTCAGAAACTCCTCTTCCTTTGGTGAGGGCCAGCAGCTATTATACTGAGGGAAGGCAGACAAAAGCCTAAATGAAATGGATAAAATGCACGTTGCTTTCACCATCCTGTTTCTGCAACCCGAGGTTCCCAGTCAAGTGTCACTACTCCTCTTTAATGCTTCTGTGAGGTGTGATATAGAACCAAACTGCTCAGATGAATCATCCCCTCTGCCCGACATGCTGAGGAATCAATATTCCTGCGTTCCACTTGATCGGCAGACTGCATCAGTCAGCATCCGATGACGTTTTGAAGCACCTGAAGTGGACGCTAGTATGTCAACTCAAATTGTTTGAGATTAGGCTGTGAATAAATAAGCAGAATAAGTCGAAAGACCCTGGATTTCAGCCCGCAGCCCGCAGAGTCTCGTTTTTGTTGCCCTTCAGTCGATGCTGAGCAGGGCGGATTGAGTGGGTGGGAAGGCTTTAAGTAACCTCCTCACCCACATCCACACAGAAACACACCCCAAACCCCTGTGGCTCAACACACCAGAGATGTGCACACAGACCCTTTTTTAAATTTTTTTTTTTATCTGTATGAAGCTTCAAGGCGGCTCTGACTTTATGAGTGCTCCCTGTCATCAGGCTGCTGCCGAGTGTCTCTGTCCCTGATGTGGAAGCCAAGCAGGCATGCGTGCGACTGTGTTTGCCGACATCTGAGAGGGTGTATGTTTTAATGCCTGTGTGGATACACACACACGGGGGCTGTGAATGGAGCTGATTCAGGCCGGGCCTCTCCGCTCAGTTTGTGCGTCACTCGCCGCCACCTGAGTGGTCTCGCGGCCCCACCACAGGCCGGATGAGATGAGCCCTTCAGACAGCATCACTCATCCACGGACAACCAGAAAAGAAAAAAAAAAACTACCCAATATGAGAGGAGACTGAATGCTGCAGGGATGATTGTAGAACAAAGCTGGTAAGAAAAAAGAGAGGAGAAAGGCAGTGAAAAATTCTATTAAAAAGATGAACCAAAATTCAAAGTATGTAAAAAGAAAAGTAAAAGTATGATAAAAAAAAATGAATACCAGGCAGACAAAAAAATAAACACAATAAAATTCAAGTATGACAAAAATCTGGTAATCACACTTTGGTTGACAAGATTGAAAAGAGGTTCTGCTTTGTACAAAGTTGTCCATGAGAAATAAAAATAACTCTATTCGAACTGGAATCCTGCAAAACCTCTTCTCCAGCTGTCAGAGGGAAGCCGTTCATTTGTGCAATTCTTTATATTTCATCTGCTCTTCTGTAAATATGAACAAACATGATAATTTGACATGACGGTTCTCCAGGGCCCAGAGGTAGCAGATCTTCAGAATGAGGCGGTTTGCTGATCCAGGTGTATTTTATGTTTCCAGCTCAGATTAACACAGACACGCTGCTTCCTAAAGTAAACTTTCTGTTTTGCTTTGGTAAGGTTAAAATAAATTGTAAAAAAAAAAAAACTTCCCATAGCTCGCAAGTTAATAAAGCCTTTTTTATAAAAAGCAGAGCCAAGCCAACATACCTAATGTTTTTCTTTAAAAAGTATCTATAAAAAAGGAAATAAACTTAAAAAAGGTCAGCCTGTAACAATAAATGGTCCAAATGTTTTCTCTTTCACAAATAGAGATAGCCCAGTAGATGCTAATTCAGTGGGACTTATTGAAAAATGATGTATAATTAGCTTTTTGAGGAAAATAATATGACGATATGAAAATCTGAGACTTTAGGAAGAAAATAAACGAACCTTAATGTGCTCCTGCAGCTGGGCCTCGTGTTGCCGAGACAGCTGCTCGTGCTGCCGCTGGAACTCGGCGATGAGTATCTGCCGCTGGATCTGCTGCTTCTGCTTCAGTGTCAGAAGCTCCTGCTGTAGCTGCTGGTCGCACACCGAAGGGCCTCCCCCGCCACCAGCCTGAGCGGTCCCGGTGACCCCGGGCGACTGCTGACCAGGCGGAGACAGCTGAGACACCTGCTGCTGCTGCTGAGGGTCCACACGCAGGTCCATGGGGATGGCAGCTGGAGGGAGACGCAGGGGCAGCGCGGAGTTGATGTCAACTGAGGAAGCAAGACATGTATTAATATAGGTGGTTTAGTCCCAAAATGCTATCAGTGCATTGAAATATGATCGTAAATCTTGCAGCAAACTGTCTAACTCTAACGCATCTGTCAAAAAAATCAATCTGTGCACCTCTCACTGGACACTATGTTCAATTTTTTAAACCAGTTAAGGCAGCAGGATGGACCTCTGACCTCTTAGGGTAAGAAGAATGTAACAGAATCGCCTTGTGGGGATTAATAAAGCTCGACTGTGCATTCAAAAAATCTATAGTGATGAAAAAGTGATGCTTTTTCCCCCCTCTCATCTCTTCCATGCACCTAGAACTAATGCTGCAGTTACAAATGAGACCCGGCGACATCTCACAAAGATTGCTTTGACCCGACGAGACTGCAGCCACCCACAAATCACCAAGCAGGAAGCCATCCAATCATGCAGCTTCCTCCCCATTTAATCTGAATAAATAAGGACCAACTGGTTGATTATTTACCTACATGTTTGCAGAGAGCAAGGCAACAGCCGGAGATACTTGCCTGCAACTCTGTCTTAATAAAGAGGCAAACATGCTGGTGCTGGCACACCTAATGGCAGGCTTAAGGAGCAATGTCCGAGTGTGAGCTAGGGGCAAAATTATGCTCACTCTGAGCCTGGAGAGGTTTATCCTGGTACTTTTCAGCACTTTTACCTTCAAGTGTGAAAATGAAACTTTTGGAATGATCAGTCAACATTGACTGCAGATTGAAAAAAAAACAAAACAAAACATAGACAGATGAATTTAATTGAGAAACTTGGAAATGTTTGCATCGCCTTTCCTTTCTTTAAGGCCATGCATCCTGTACTGGTCCCAACAGACACGCTTTCCTCATACATCAAGCCCAAAGAAGTGCCACGTTTGAAAAATTAAGCCCTAAAGCGTTTCACAGAAAATCCTTCAAATCATTCACAGGCATACGTTTGGAGGCGCTTTTGTCCTCGGCTGAAGATTGTCTCCAAAGCAGAAAGAAATTTCATGATCACAGCAGGTCATTAAGGACCAAGATGACATGAGGGATGATAACTAGCCAGTCATAAATCGCCACCGCCTTTTAATCTGCTTACAGCGCATCCTATTTGTTTAAACCCGCAGGATCATTGCGAGCGTTCATTAACAGACTTTGAGCATGGATGATATTGAATTAAATACACTCATCTTTTGGTTTGGCCACTCACTTCCTTTCTGGGAAGCTTGCAGGTGCTTGTAAGCAAAGATTAACTTCAACAATCATACATAAGCAGAGTTAGCATTAAATGAGGAAAGACACTCTCAACTGTGGGAGTCATGTTACAGTTTGAGATCTCGATAGGATCAAAATTTCAACATGTAGGTTTTATTTTTTTCTAAACAAATATCAGGAGTTTAAAAAAGAGTTGGCTTTATTCAAGTTTCCAGAAGAACAGCATTTGGTCATGTGTTTTCTCTCGATCGGCTGCTCCAGATGTTGACGCTGTCATCGGTACAGCTAGAACAATTAGTGCTGCCTCACCTGCACAAAACATGAACCCACTTTCACCCTAGTCCAGAATTACACATTTAACACCATATTTCATAACAAAATTCACTGCTGGCAGGTTTTTCACATGAATCTAGGACTAAATGTGGGAGAAGAGTGAAAAATTATCATGAAACGCAATCCCTTTTCCACAATAAAACACATCTGGAGAGCAGAAACCCAAACTCAAAGACAACAATTTCAGCAACCAACAAAGAATCAATAAACATGACATTTCCTGTACTTGTTTTATTGTGATATTAGTGGAACACAGTAGGCAACTGAGCTACTGCAAGATGTTCAAACTATTGGGTTTCTGCCTTTTTCTTAGAGCTCTCTGTTTAAACTTGATGTACAAAGAAAATACAGATGTGTATGCATCTGCATGTGTGTGTGTGTGTGTGTGTGTGCGTGATGAATGGAATCATGGCTACTTGACAACCCACCTAATAAATGTCAGTTGAGAGAGAGAGACCCGACGGTGGGCTTCAATTTGTTTTTGAAATGTAAAACTCACGCACAAACAAGTGCATTCACACTGGCTCCCATACAAAATGTCCCCCCTCCTGTACGAGCGCCACCGCACTCTTATTGATGCCGCAAACACCGATGCAGAAACACACCTCGAACGGCATCGCCACTGATAACTCTGCACACATGGAGAAAAAAATGCAAAAGAGAGAGGAGATAGGTGT
>CAAE01014553.1:506150-568838 GCA_000180735.1 Tetraodon nigroviridis
CAGCGGTGTAAAGCGTAATTGCCACTGACAGTTTGTTGGAAGACACAGCGTGTCCCGTTTCTTAGCCAGGGAAGAGACAAACGCACAGAGACAAAAGTTGCCTCCCGTTCCTTTCATTCACACATGCTTCTTTTGTCCAAATACTAATTAAAAGCAGAGTTTTTTAATACACAAGGACACTTAGGGGTGTTTTTATTGTGGGAGTGGACAAGATTGGTGATGCACTGGCAGTTGCACAAGGACAAAGAAGAGTTTGTGCAAGTAAGTGGTCCAAAGTTGCACATTCTGGTGGGGGGGAGGGGGGGTCAGGCTGGTGGCTCATGGTTGGAGGGAGCTGATGAGCTGCCGCCTCCGTTCACCAGGCGTTATGTTATGGAAACATGTAATCAATCAGTATCAATCAATCAATCAGACAATCGGTAATGCGGCTGTGATGGACAGAAACATTTGGGTCCAAGTGGACACAGAGAAACGATACGGCTTGAAACTACCACGGGTTAGGCTCATGCCTCGATCACAATGAGTGGCATAACAAAAGGTGCAGCGGTTGTGTCGCGTGGTCGCTCACGCACCTCTCCATTTTTAGCCCCAACAACAAACCACTCCATCACGATGAGGGGGAATCAACACGAGACACCAAAAATAATGACTGTTGGTTCGCCATGCGTGCACGTGCACACGTCTTGTGAGTGTTTCTAAAAATAAGACTCAGGGATAAACCGGGCCCTCTTTATTGCAGCTAAAACTTTTAACCCTTTCACCCCTGGATTGAAGCAGCGTTCCGTCTGTCTGTCTGTCTGAGTGCGTGCGTGCATGTGTGCGTGCGTGGGGATAAAGGAAAATGGGACTGGACTGAGGGCTAAAATGCTAACATAATGCATTGACTATTTACGCAATTCACAGACAGGTCCACATACGGGAATATAGATTTTTAAAGACTGGTAAATGCAAAAAGCAAAGCAAATGCTGAGAGGTCATTTAAGAGGAAGGACAACAAATAAATCAGGGGATTTATTAGAGCAGATAATCAGAAAAAAAAAACCCCAGGATTGCATTTTAGCCATAATAATAGGACTCCACGTGGCTTCTAAGAGGGTTTTTTTTTTTCATACTTTAAATGGTGGGGACAAGCATGGGTCTGTGCACGCTTCCAGTATGTTTGTACCCAGCCTTGTAGTCCCACATCCCCAAGACGCAAGGTCTCCCACCGGGTACACGACTGCGTGTCCCTGCTTCATCTGTAGTAGCGTTTGACGTCAGCAGCAGTCCCTTGTTATTGGTGCTAAACTCCCCCATGACCAGACAGTAAACACGCGCTGACAGTGACAAAAACATCTGCAGCCGCTCACTCATCGACGAAGACGTTCAAGAAGAAATTTGATTTTTAAAATCAGTTGGAATGCTGCTTTAATATGTTGGGGCTTTTTAAAATGTAAATAAAGTAAACAATAAAGAGAAAAGTGTGCATATTCTGAGGCACCAAGCTACCGGTAGGGATGTAGGAGATGAAACTTTGCTTTTAGCAGTCAAATAAGTTAAAATTTTAACTCTGAAGGGGAAAACTTCAATCCTGGACAACAGCAAATACTGTGACTGACAGACTAGGCCGAGGATGAGCTGCTTTGTGTGCAAAGTTAGCCTTGTAGGTAAGAAAGCTGCATCGCCTATGGTGCCAGTCACCACCACGGGGAGTTTAGAGAAAGGATTTCCCTCCCGGGGCCACGTGTACCAGCTTATCAGTCCTGTTCCAATAAAATACACCAGAACACCTAAAACCTCAGAAAAAAAACCTACAAGCTGGACAAATCTCTGCACTGCAACAACTACCAGTTGATGGTTTCCACTACCTTTGTTTTCAGTCTGTTTTTCTGATTAGTGGTTGTATAAACCTGGAACCTGCTGTAGCGTCAACACCACCGAGTCTTCGAGGAAAGAGCGGTGTCAGGTTTACGAGTGAACCTCACCCACATGATACACTGTGCGACATAAAACAATAAAAGTGCACCTTGAGCACCTTTGATCCGCCTCTTTGCAGCCAGATGGGGTTTTTTTTAAATATTCTAACTTGCATTGCAACGATGTAAAGTTCAATCTGCTCGTTGAGAAATGATTTACTGTAGCTGACACTTATTTACCATGGCCTCCCTCGGTGTGTGTGTGTGTGTGTGCATGTGTGCTTATGTTTGTGTGTGAGCCCTTGCCCCAGTGATAAGTACTGCAGACTTTTCCTGGAAAGCTGTTTGCCATTTCTAAAAAAAACAACATCATAATGGTTCTTTGCATTGTTTAATTGGTGCATCAGCTTACACACTACTGTGAAGACAAATAAGATTGCAAACTAGAAGTTAATATTTTTTCTCTAAATTTAAAATAGTCAGATGCCGTCATATACATTACAGTCAGATTTATTGGATTATTTCACCTCCCTTTTCTGTCTGAAGACACCTGTGGGTCCTTAGAGTCGTCCTCATTATCAAGAGAGCCGGCACTTTTTTTTTTTTTTATTTTACTTTTCTGGGCAAAGATTTGCAGTAAATGATATTTAATCTAAAAACCCACAGAGGCTGGAAAAAAGAATATGAGTTAAGTCCTGCATCCCAAAAAAAAGAAGCATGCTCGTAAGCTCATTTACAGATTAGCAACAAAGCAGGCATGGACACATACAAAGACACACACACATTAAAGGCTTTAGTGGGCCTGTGTATGATTGGAAAAGAGCAAATGATCCCAGAACTGAAAAAAAAAAAAGCTGGCAGCTTTAAACGCAAGTGCAGAAGAAAGGCCGGGAACCTGAAAGTCCCTTTTTTCACACTGGGAACAAAGCTGATTTGTTTAATTATGCTCAATATGCCACAGCTAGGGTATCACACCAGCTTGATGCCACCAAGGGCATCAGTTTTTATCTCATTCTAACTTCCCCCGCACTCGTGTAAACATCATTATCACGGCCCTGGCGACATTGTTGGTTTTTTTCTCTCTCTCTCTCTCTCATGTTTCCTTTCTTTAAACATCTCCAGGCTTGGCCCGACTCTGCCTCCGACATCCAACAAGTGTCTCTCAGAGCTGACAAACGACACCTCAAACTCACGCCCACGGACGTTGAAAAAGAGTTTTTTTTTACAGCACACAGCAGCTGCAAGTATGCATCTTCTCTTCTGGAGTCACTTGAACGATCCAGCGTATTTGGGTGGGCAGATAAATAAAGCAGATGACTGTAGTTCCTCAGAAAATAGTCAATCATGCATACAACTAAATCTGAGAACACTTGAAGTGACGCACTGCCTTCATTTTAAATTAATGTATTTTCTTGCTCATTGAGGTAGAATTGCCTTCTACAGTGAGTGCAGCCCCACAACTGCAGGTTTTTATACTGAAAAAGAATTCCCAATAATTCCTAAAACAAATGTATTGACTGATTAATAGTTGTATTGTTGCTCTGTTAGGTGAATAAAACCATAAACCTTTGCGTAGTAAGTGTATTAGTACTCACGTGCTCAGTGTTGTGGGCTACAAAGTTGACATTTTCCACAATCATAAGTATCAGTTGCCGGTGTGAGCAGTCTCGGAATAATTTATGGCGCCGCTCTTGTGGAGGAGATCAGTGAACATGCAGAGGAATTAGAAGTGGCCGTCTAATGGTAACAGCTGAGCCGCAGTAATCTGAGGTGGATCTAACAGCATAATGCTCCTGAAGCTACTTGTGGACAGCAAAAGTGAGTCGATACTGCGGCGGCGAGCGTCTTCCCGAGGAGGGGATGCAGATAGCGGCGGCCACATGTGCAGATCTCTGCCCTCCCCTGGGCGGCGCGCTCACATGCGTCGGCGGCGGGGATGCTGGTGGGGCTGAAGCCGGAGCTCATTCCTATCTCCCGGGGGCCCCAGCGGTTAGCTCAGCTACGGTATTTATAGTGCACACACTCCCAGGTGTACAAAGTAAACACGCTGTCAGGTACCAGGCCGAACGGGGGCAGGAAGCTAACCTTTTCATCTGCCAGCTGCTCGGCGAATAATTCATCACCTCGCTAAAAACACGGCCCGAAGCCTCTAAACTGAGCTTGATTAGCTGTCAGAGAGGAGAGGTAGACTCTTTAATGAGTCTACGCGGATGGGCTTTTGCTCCAGAACACACTTATACAAGTTAGGAAAAAAAAAACAAAAACAAGCCAATTAACAGTTCATGTTTCAGAACAATAAAATATGCAACCTTTGATTCAACGTCTGCATATCTGAAATTGCACTTGCACGTGAAAAAAAACCGATAAAGCAAAAGATTAGGGTCACAAAAACACAAACACGTTCATGAGTTACTGTGAATGTAATCTGATAAAATATCCAGCATTCAGAGGAGGTCCAGAGGTGCTGGGGCAGCGATCGGGTGGAGACGTCAGCGGGATGCGAGACGGCGGTTATTAATCTTACCTTGGTGGCTGTGTGATGTCATCGTCGACGAGGGAGTGGCGTGTGTGAGCGCGCCAGGCTCGGAGACGGGGGTCGCAGACAGGCGTGTTGAGGAGGTCTGGCCTCTGTGGTGCGAGCGCAGATGGGAATATTTGATCGCTCCAGGAGTGGATGTGTGTGTCTGTGGAGGAGGAAAAGAGGGAAGGTGGTGGCGGTGAGGTGAGGGAGGGGGGAGGGGCGGTCTCTGAAGAATCCCTCAAAGTTGAGAACGGCAAGCAGGCGTCAAACAGCAGCAGCGAGCCCCCATGAGGCTCTGGATTCGGCTACTCTTATCAGAGCGGCAGCACCAACCTATGAAGGGAAAAAGGAGAGAGTCAGAGGTTTTCGTTCATAAAACATCAGTAACAGACTGGCAGCATCTGTTCACACACCTGTGTTTGAGAGGTCTGAACGGTCTTCTTTTGCAGGGATAGAATTTATAGTTTTTCTTCCCTCTGTATTAGTTTTTTGGCAAAAATCTGTTCTTAAGTGCACAAACGTTAAAATAGTCCTTTGAGCGTCAAGTCATCTTTTCGCTACAAACAGAAGAGAAAAGCGCCCAAGGGTGAGGTGGGTGGGGGGGGGGGGCCAGTGGGTGCGTGGCGCGCGCACGTTCATGTTGGCAGAGTTCTGAAGCAGGACGGACACATGTGTGTTAGTGTGGGGAGGGGGGGGGTGCAAGACAAGAGGGCCAGACAGTGCAGCCTCGGGACAAATTGCCCCCCAAATAAGTCGGTCATTGCACACTGCGCACGCACGCTTTGTGCTTTGTGACGGGAAAACCAGAGTATTAGGGGGTATGTATGTGTCCAGGGGGGCCTACTGCTCTCTCCAGGCATCTCATAGTGGTGGTGGGGTGTATGTCTGTGTGTGTAAGTGTGTGTGTGTGTGCACATCCTGGGCTATTGTACCTAAAAAGAGCTAGCTTGATGAAGGGTGACAGATCTAGGGGGGGAGACGAGCCCTCAAGCCCAAACTGGAAGAATAATAAAACACAGCCTGGAAAATGGGTTGAAAGAGGGTGGTTTCTTTTTTTTTTTTTTTGGTTTTTTAAACCCAGCTAAATAAAACACAGCATGAAGCCTAAAAGTGTGCACACGCGGGTAGCTTAACTGTACCCGTTTTACAAAATTCACAGTTTTCATCCAGAGCAGCTGAAAAGTAATTTCCAGGCAGAATGAGCTGCATTTTGTGAAACTGTATTTGTTATTTTTAACAGGTTCAACTGAAAGGCTTTTGTTGGCTCTCTTGTGCTCAACTGCAGTGGCAGATTAAGAATCCTCTATTAGTTTAGTGCTCAAAGTTGGTTTTTGTTGTTTGCAATCGTCCTCATCACGCAGATGTGTTGTATAAATATTTAATAACTAGCTAACATAAAAGCATTTATGACCGGAGCCTGATGTGATGCCGGTTAATGCCTCTGTCAGAGTTTATATTTATACTCACAACAGGATTGGTTGATAACGACACTAGTTTCATTCGTGCATGTTAATGTAAAATGTCACTTCAGCTGTAAAAGGCTAGTTTGACATATCTGCCAGGGTTTTGAGAACATTTTGTAATATATTGCCACATAATCCATTCCCAGATTACTGCCTTGGCCTTGCTGTGGCGTCAGCAGAAACAGCCGCGTTCCACCTGAATCTGGCTGCAAATAATGTCAGAATGATAAATGTCAATGTCCATAAAAAACTGAATCGATTAACTTCTCCACTGTGAAGACAGCTCCACAAAAATAAAAAAAAAAAATGAATGGTTCAGGGGGGGTCATCCTTTTACTATTTCCAGGTTTTTGAAACCCAGGCAGCGAGGGGTCAGAGGTGGCAAGCTTTTTTATGGTGGCAAAGTACAAAATATATATATATATATACGTGTCTTTCACTTGCACACATGCGAGTTTTGCAAGTGTGTGCAGCAGCAGCAGCACTCCTGGCCGGCTATGCTGCAATGTTGTTGCTTTAACAGCTCCAACAACCAGTACGCCCCCATTCACAAAAAAAGACTGACGCATGCAGAGAATTACCACCGCCCATCCCGAACCATTCACACACAAACACACACTTTAGCCGGCCTGCGCCTTCCTTTTTGCACCTTTTTCCTCACTCTTGGCGCCGATACAAGTCGACCGGAGCGTGTCGGGGCTTTTTGCGGAGTATTAGCTCCTACAGCTCGGCGATGCGCTAAAAATAGCCCAACAACAATCGGCATAATAAACATCGCCTGTCCGATCCCCCTACACACTTCCCGCCCGCTACGGCGCTACAAAAGCGATGGTTATTTCCAAACACAAGCAGCTTTAATACTCGAAACCGAGCAAAAACACGCGTGAAACAAGCCCGAGGGGGAAGGCGAAGGCGAGGCCGTAGCGTGGCGGTGTGGAAACTTCAGCCGGACATTGTTTTGATGAATCCCGTCTGTGCACCGCATCCCTGCCCGAGTATCAACATCAGAGCTCGGCTACACACTCGTCCCGAGAGCCCGGAGACCCACCGGCGGCTCACCTACGCGGACCAGGAAGAAGACGACTGTCCCGGCATGTGTCCCGAACCGGCCTCACTCCGCTCCCATCTCGCAACTCCTCGGGGGGGTTTTTTCTTCGGCGCAGGGGAGACGAAGAAATTCATCTCCTGACAGATTCCGCCATACTGGATTTTTGTTCCAGCCCCAGCAGCGTCACATGGAGCGCCCCGACTTTTACCAGGGGCGGGATTACGGACGGATGAAGATGAGCTCCAACCGTTTGTCCCGTAATCTGAGTTGTACGTGCGAATATTTTCAAACCGCGAGGATGTTGTGATCAGGCGAAAGTAAACGGTACTTTGATCCTTGGGTTAGGGTTAATTCCACGTTATGTACACAGTACAGTGCACTTTATGATCAGGTGGAGCAGATAATAGTTACTTAAAGGCCCCCGAAACACCTCTGCCGCCCCCTGGTGGTCGGCTGCAGAGGGCCCCAAGCCCCGCCCACCTCGCGCCTGGGGAAATCAAGCTAGCCTGGAAGTAGCATTTCATCAAGCTAGCCTGGAAGTAGCATTTCATCAAGCTAGCCTGGAAGTAGCATTTCATCAAGCTAGCCTGGAAGTAGCATTTCATCAAGCTAGCCTGGAAGTAGCATTTCATCAAGCTAGCCTGGAAGTAGCATTTAGGACTTAAGGGGTGAAATAAAAGGTTGTTTTCGTTTTTATAAGGTGTTGTAATATTTTTTTGTGAGGTGGTTCATACTGGTGTCCCGAGTGTTTTCTGTCTTCTCAAGCTTTTGATGACACAATCGCCACATTATGCACAATTAATTGATTGAAAAAATTGAATTAAATGAAATCATAAAACATACCAATGTGTTTACATTCCTGATTAAAAACTTACTCTCAAATACACCTAATGTGACTGAATATATTGTATTAATCTAAACCCTTGTGTACTTGTAAAGATGTTCAATTAACTCTAAATTTACTGAATTTATTTGGCATATTTGTTATATTATTTTTTTCTGCGTTGTGTATTAGAAAACATTTTTATCCAGTTTTTGCTCATTGTCACATACATAAAATGCTTACCATTCTGCCTTCTTCAATCCAATATTCTTTTATTTTCATTACTTTTTATTTAATTTAGCATTTTAGAAGCCACCCACGGGCAGGATCGCAACACCCCACCTGATGCTGACTAGATTACTGTAATACGCTAACCAGATGCTATAAAGGCTACATCTGCAGCCTCCCACAGTCGAATATTCACCTTGTTTTTCTGCATCGTCCTCAGCATAAAGAGCTCAAGCCTCTGTGGCAGCACAAGTAGGGTCACAGAGGAAAATCTGGAAGGAAGTCGTTGATGGGTGGGGCTGAATTTAACAGGGTTACCATCAAAGATGGTTGGAATTTAACCTACGTTTGCCACACCGGCAAAACCTTTAATAATCAAATCACATGCTTTTTACTGAATTTACATTATTCACCAGTGCCTCTTTTTAGGAAATTAGTTTTTTTTTTTTATTTTAAATGTGTTTTGAGGTTATTCCAACATTGCATGTTTCAAGAAAACCAATTACTTTTCTCTACGCAAAATGTATTTACTAAAATGTTCAAAATAAATGACTCACGAGCGCTACTATCTGAAGATGTTCTCATTTCATGTCGCTCAGCCTCATCTTTATCGTGCTCCTTGTGTCTGCCTCGCAGTAATTAATTGAGGTTGCTCCTCTTTTGGAGAACAGGGGAAGTCCTTTGGGAGCTCGCCATAGCAACGGTGGATTATCGTTTCAGTTATGAAGCCTCCGTTACATAAAGTCTTGGAGGCATCTCTGATGTTGTTTGATGTTCACAAGTAAGCTCTGCAGGTTTAAAACCTGTAAGTGTAAGCCTGTCCACACTGTGCTCATAAGTGTGTGTGTGTGTGTGTGTGTGTGTTCCTGCAAAAAAGGACATTTAACATGTTATTTATTGCGATTATTCTGGCCTGGACTACAAAACAGAAAACCTTGAATATCTGTACTGTCAATAAACATTTGCTGATGCAGACATACATTAAAATGTGTGTGTGTGTGTGTGTGTGTGTGTGTCCAGCAGTGATGTCAAAGCAGGGATTACACTGGCTTACACAGCCCACAGCAGCACTTTTGCCATTCAGTGAACATCACACTCTGCTCGCCAAAATCGCTGATTATGTTAGTTGGACTATTTTGCCTCCAGAAGAGTACCAACTGCCCCTTCCACCCACCTGAGGTCACAACAACGCCGTTTATTTGTAGCGTCAAGTTTACTAAAGTACCCGACCCAGCTGGAGTAAAAAGAGAAATTGAGTCAAGTGACGCGTCTGAAAATACAAGCCGTCATCAGACCCGCGCAAACTACCACCGTGTTACCGCAGCAGACGCATTACACACAGGCTGCAGACCAGAACACACACGCATGCACACACACACACACAACATGGCTGTTAGTGGTTTTAGACAGGAAGCCATCAGCTCACCCAGCACCGGTCCCACATCAGTCAGACCTCAGCGTCAGGAGGAGAAGCCCCACCACCAGGAAAGAGAAGGTTTTTAAAGGGATGAAGGGACAGGACGGCAGGACAGACCGTGACCGTCACCCTCAAATACTTTTCAGCGGCAGTTTCACTTTTTTAGAGGGAAAAATCAGTTTTTTTCTACTTGCACAAAGGATTTTTTTAAAAGAACTTATTAAGAGCTCTAATAATCAATCCAATTTGCACTCCAAGTAGACACAGTAATGTTCATGTATTTAACAGTGTTTTTTAATACCATTTTCATTTTTCTTTGCTTACTTGCGTAATATTTGTGACCAATAATTCCCAACAAACATTTTTTAAAATCACTCTATCTATTGACATAAGTACTCGTGGAGTTGACTTTCATTTTAATTAGATTACTTTTCCAACATCACACTTCTCACATGTTTTGGGTAAAACGGGTGAGAGTTTTTGCTGTATTTACTTTATAAAAAGCGACATAAATTCCTTCCAGAAAGCCAAGACTGTAGCGTTTGGGAGAAAAATGAGAGCAGAATGAGCTGTAAAGACTTCTTGTTAAGGTTTTTTTTTGCAGTCAAGGCCTGAAACTTTCCATCAAAGCTTTGCGGCGCTTCATGGAGTAATTACCTCTTGCAGCTCGCAGGCCCTATTAATGACACTGTGTGTGTGCATGTGTGTGTTTAAAGGTGCACGGTGTGTGCTTCCGTGTGTAAGTGTGTGTGCTTCTTTCACTTCAGAGATATAAACCAGCTTACCAGAGTGATAAACTGAGAAATGTTCTTATGGCCAGTTGTTCTTCATCTTGGGCGCCCTGATGGCGATAGAGAGAAGCCCACCCAGTGTGCTGCTCCCAGTCTGCATACAAATACAGATTTAAGAAAAAAAACATCAGAACTAATAAACTTTACATATTATTTTTAAAATAATATAGCATATATGAGGGTAAGATGCTTTGGTGTGACTTCTGTGAGATCAACAAAGCTGATTTCATTGAAGATGTAATTCTTTTCACCTGATCATTATTCCTGTTGAATTCAACATTATCAAAGACTTTTTCAAAGATGAATCAAATGAACGATTGCGTGAATAAATTAATGCATACCTGTTTTTACGAGACAGACATGAAATAATGTTCCACTTTTGCTAAAACTTGAACTAATTCTTTTAACTGTCTTTGATATATACATCTATGCAAGTTATTTTGACACAAATGTAGAAATGTAGATAATCCAATTTGCATTATTAATTCAAGTAAATGGAAATATATTATTATTTGATCATATTCATCAGAAATATACCTGTTAAAGTTTGAATAAAGCTCACCACAAAGTTCAGCGAGTAATCAAAATGATACATCCATGAAAGCTTAACACAAGTAAAAAATGATGTGTAAATTGCAGTTTTGTGTAAGATTCATAGATTGACAATTTACAGCAAAGATTTAATAAAAGAATAACAGGAACTCTTGAAAAAATAAGACGATCTGCTGGAAAATGTGCATTATTACTGCAATGAGGAACTCCGGCTAAATATGGGGCCCCAAATTTTGCACATGCCAGGGCTTTTGCTTCCTCTGCTAAAATTAGTAAAAACCCGAGAAAAGTTCCTTTCGGACACACACACACACACACACACACACACACACACACACACACACACACACACACACAAACTAACGCAACAACCAACGCAACGTATTTTTGACTCGTCAGCGTGAGTAGCCGCTGTAAGTCGTTTCATATATGTAATGAATACAAAACTTTAAATTTATTTGCAACGTGTTAGGTAAATACGGAGTAATTTGGGAATTCTGGGCAATTTTGAGTGAGACTTACCCAAAAAAATCGACAGGGATTTTTTTTTCTCTTTACAATACCGCCATCTTGTGGAAATGAATGGAGGCCTCTCTGCCTACGTCATCACCATGCGCCGGTTCGTTAAAGCAACGTGACTGATACACAGGAAGGGAATCTGACATTTAACTTTTATTTTTACGTAACTGCATCTAAACGCAAGGTTTGTTCGCGAAATTGTAAACTATTGAAGTCGCCTAACGGTTATTTAAAGCCTGATTATCTAACCCTAAAGTAGCTAGCTTGATTCACAGCGTGACTTTTCGGTTGTTTATTTGGCCACAGCCTCTTAGCAACATGGATAACACGGAGGAAAATGCGGTTGAGTTACACGGAGATGAGGAAATTATTGAAGTCATCGAGCTAAACGACACCGAACCTGGGCCAGGTATGTTCCAAACAACAGTTGAGTCACTTTTAATAGCGTTGTACGTCTCGTTGAAGCGATCTGGATGTTTGAGCCTTGGGTTACTTCCAATGTGTCTCCTGATCAGATGATCTAGCTGATGACTTGGGGGATGTAGACTTTGAAGACCCCGGAAACGCAGGCGACGATGAAGGGTGGGAGACAGAGGATGAGATGGAAGCTGAAGAGGAGCGAGATGACAGTGATCTCACCTTCTCCAAACACACCGGTAACAGCAGGCGTGCTTGGATTCCAATATCTTCCTAAACTGTTAGTCTTTTGAAATTAAACTTGTTGTTTTCTTGTCTTATTTTATGCCCAGGTTCTGTTT
The DNA here is from genome assembly GCA_000180735.1 of Tetraodon nigroviridis. NCBI lineage: Eukaryota > Metazoa > Chordata > Actinopteri > Tetraodontiformes > Tetraodontidae > Tetraodon > Tetraodon nigroviridis. The sequence continues at coordinate 518,166 of CAAE01014553.1, forward strand.
TCTGCGTGAGCTTGGATCCGGTCACAAACAGCATGGCGGTAACAGGAGGAGAGGATGACAAGGCCTTCGTTTGGAGAGTGAGTGATGGAGAGGTTCTGCTGGAGTGCACAGGTGAGGGAAAACACAAAAACACAGAGAGAAAGGGGTGGGAAAAAGACTTTAAGCACCTCCATTACTGCCAGAAGTGCAGCTTTTTATGCCTCGCATTGACTAAACTGCTTTGATCATTAAATCCTGGGTCTTCTGTAGCTCATAGCTGTGAATAAAATTGTCTTCCAAACCTGTGTAAGTCAGTACGGTCATTTATTTTTCTCCTTTTCTGTCGTCTACAGGCCACAAAGACTCTGTGACTTGTGCTATGTTCAGCCACGACTCCTCCTTGGTGGCGACGGCAGACATGAGCGGTTTGATTAAAGTCTGGAAAGTGGAAAGCAAAGAGGAGATCTGGTCCTTTGAGGTGGGCGATTTGGAGGTAAGAAAATGCGCATCTGTGGGCACTTGTGCAGGGTGCACTGGAATTTATTAAGAGGGGAAAAAATGTTGCAAACAGGGGAGAAATTTGGAAAAAGCGCAGTTGCAGAGTCAGTTTTGGCTTAACAGCAGAAGAAATTAGAGGGAAGTAATCTGAACCTCATTACGAGGGGTCTGGCTGTTAAAGTGGGGTTTTGTCTGCTCTGCTCCCTCCACAGTGGTTGGAGTGGCATCCCTGCGCACCGGTGCTGCTGGCGGGAACAGACGACGGCAACGTGTGGATGTGGAAGATCCCTTCCGGCGAATGCAAGACCTTCCAGAGCTCGGCGTGCCAGGCCACCACCGGCAAAATCCTGCCTGATGGTGAGAGGAGGGGGGAATAAAAAAATAAAACACGAATGCTAAAGCACGGCCACGTTAAAATATCCAAAACACAACATTCCTCCTCAGGTAAAAGAGCAGTGGTGGGTTATGAGGACGGAACTGTTCGTGTGTGGGATTTGAAGCAGGGAAACACGATCCATGTTATTAAAGGTCAGTGCAGTACCTAGGAGGACTTTTCTTTCAATAAATGAAGCATTTAAAGTATTTAGGATGGATTTTCTGCTGCTAAACCAGGTCAGGATGGCCACCAGGGAGCGCTCACCTGCCTGGCGTCTAACAAGGACGGCACTTTGGTGCTGACTGGTTCCGTGGACGGTTACGCCAAGCTGATGAACACCGCCACGGGCAAGGTGGGCCGTCACTGAGCCTGCAGCCGGCTGGGGGCATGACAACGCTCTTCATCCGCTTCTTTCTGCCTGTGCTCCTCTAGGTGATCGGAGCGTTTTCTGTGAACGGAGACAGAGACGAGGACGACTCCAACTCGGTGGAATCAGTGGGATTCTGCAAAACGTGAGTGTGAAAATGGCCTCTTAGCTTCTTGGTGTGAATTCTCTGTCCTTTCCAGGCTGCCTCTCGTAGCCGTGGCCTACCTGGAAGGAACTCTGGCCATATACGACCTGTCCACGCAGGTCCTGCGCCACCGCTGCCCTCACGAGGTGACACCCTCGCCCGCAGAAACAGTCAGACAGTTCTGCTTGTTGCCGTCGGGCCTGATGACTTGCCGACGCCTTCCTCGTTCCTCCAGGTGGGCATCGTGCACCTGCAGTGGGAGGAGTCGTCTGCTGTGGTGTCCACGTGCTGCTTGGACGGAAAGCTGAGGTTGTGGGACGCTCGCTCGGGCAGCCTGGTGTCCGAGTATCGCGGCCACACGGCCGAGATCCTCGATTTCACCCTCAACAGGTGCTCCAAGCCGGCCCCAACATCCCCGCAGGGACGCGCTGACGCGTCCACGTCTCACTGTTGCTTCCACTTTCAGGGAGGCGTCCGTGGCGGTGACGGCGTCCGGAGACAGCCAGGCCAAAGTGTTCTGCCTCCAGAGACCCGATCGATAACGAGAGAAGCAACAGAGACTTCTGGTGATCCGACTTTAAAATTCTTCAAGCGTCCTCAGGAAAAACTAAAACGGGAACTAATTTTTTTTAAACGTAGACATAAAGCCGATGAGGATAAAAGTGGGGCCTGTTTAGGATAAAGGTCATTTTCAACTGTTTATCAGATCTGAGTAAGAGGGAGGAGGTGAGTCAGGCTGGAGATTACAGGACTTCTGAGGACGTTTCCTCATAACCCTAAATCAAGAGTAATGATAGAGCAGAGACGAAGCGACTGATGGAATAAAGGGTTGATTAATCATCATCAGCATGAATCAATCAGATCACAGCGACAGAAGTGCTTCCAACATAGTTACGCAACCGTTCTCAATATCGGTCTATTTACAGGAAAGAGAGATTTTCTTTGGTGACTTTATTTATGCAGGAGTAAAAAGCAAACAGTTTCAGCTTTTAATTACCGTCAGTCTTTTATTGCCGTCCGGCCTAACTCGGCTCTGTCTCCAAACAGAATTTCCATAAAAATGTAGAAATTGCTGTTAAGGACACGACTGTATGTACAGGACATAATAAACCCCAGGTTTGCTGTGGCGTTGCCTCACTCTGGGTTACACATCCAATTCCCCCACGTGATACACTCATAGTTCAGTATTTTAGAAACCTGATTTCATGACGGTGTGATAAATAAAACAGATGGTCTAGATCTAAAATCTGTCGGGTTTGACGGTCACTCGTTGCCATGTCGACCGTGAACGGGTCGGGTCGTGTTTATATGTTACTATAAAGAGTCTCGGCCAAACCTCTGAGGAAAAGCATCAGTTTCCTGCTCGCAAGCACTTTTTCCTCGTGAACACTGTGGGAAGGGAAGGCGGAAAATCACCACCGCGCACACACAACGTGTGTGTTTTTAATGTAGTCGTGCAGCGTTTTCAGATGCGGCTCAACCTGTCAGGGTGGCGCTGGGCAGGTATCCCTCCCCCGGCCGTCACATGCGCTCGGCCTCAAAGGTCAACCTTTCACAGGCTCGGAGGATCGCGATCTGTTAAACCGCAGCTTGTTTTCTGCGACGGGCCGGGAAACAGATGTCCAACAAAACCAGTTGAGCGGACGGAGAGGCGCCGGCGCCATGGCAAACACGTTTAGACGAAGAGGAGGCAAACCCATAAAAACAGCGGCGTTCAGAGGTCAGTGTCAATAGAAGAGGTGATACCAAGAGATCCATAATTAAAGACTTCATCTAGTTCTGTTTTAAGTCACAGAATGATCTTGTTTTAATAGTTGCTGTGTTCATGATCAAGTAGGATGGACGTGAATGAAAACGTAACGACGCTAAGCAGGTTTGAAGGTGCCAAATCTGAATCCAGAACCGGGCCCACGGGTTTCGCTAATCTTGCCTATTTTTGGTGGCGACTTCAGGGGCCTTAAATCAGCGCCTCTGTCTTTCATTTAGAAGGACTAAATGTTCCAGGTCTCCAAGGCCTCATGTCTTTGCAATGCGAGGAAGTTGTGCTTGGGTGTCCATCTTGTCCTCCCTGCGTAGCGTCTTATCCTGGGGCCTCCAGGAACATTTACTCTTTCCAGCCGCTATCTGACTGGCGCCGTTCCACTGTTAGCGGCGTATCAGCGGAGGAGTCTGGGCTGTTTGGTCGCCATCGCTCTTCCATCCGACGCTGTGTTTGGAAACGTGGCCGGTGCGACAGCTGTTTAAATTCAGACGTACACACTGTCGCATGTACACATAGATCCGTCTCCAGGTAAATAAAAGGAGCACGTACATCTTTTATAAGCATCTGTTGGAACCAACATAGGAGGAGGACCCCGCGGAGGAGGAGGACGGCCTCAGACAGTTGCTTAAATATCTTACAATGCAGGTCATTGAACTGCTCACGCACGATTAACACAAATGTGTCTCCGCAGGAGAAAATAGGGCTCCCGTTTTCCTGATTGCAAAGTCATGCAAAAAAAGAAGGCGCAAACTCCCAGAACCAAACGTCCAACCTGCTTGTTGTTGAGTTATTTCAGAACATAAAGCAGATGCTCTCTTTGGGATGGGGGGGCGTCATGGAGGATGGGAAGCAAGACCACATACCAGGATGATAGATGTGACCTGGAATGTTTTCCTATCATTTTCCAGGCCACGGTTGTAGGTAAAAGGTTAGTGGACTGATTTTTGACATGAGCAGCAACCCTCCCCTAAGAAAGGAAAAAAAACCCACCCTCCAGCCTCCACATCAGCTCTCGACCTCCTCCCATCTCCTCCTCCTCCTCCTCCTCCTGTACTTCCCCTTTAAAGTATCGCAGAGGAACCGAGTCGCCGTTTCTCTTCCAGTTTGTGGCGAGGGTTAAAAAGGCAGAGTGTTTTCACCTAAAGGATACCAAAAAAAAGGGAAAAAGAATCAGATCCTGCAGACATGATACACTTGAGGATGAAGAAAGGATACACAACTGGAACGAGGTAAAAGTTCAAAGTCTGGAGTAAATTCTGGTTTAAGAGTGAAGCGATAAAAAGGCCAATTTATGGAAAGTGTGGACTTTAGCGTGTTGGTAAAAGTCCTCCAGAGGGTTTCTGTTGTGTGTGTGTGTGTGTGTGTGTGTGTGTGTTTATGTCCCATTTTGCATTTACTGGTCGTTCTACTGTTGGAAATGGTGTCTTTCGTCAAACACGAGCCGGCAGGGATGGGAAAACCGAGCACGACCTGGTGTGGCATCCTCCCCCAGACCTGGATGGCTTTCTAAAATCTGAACAGACGCAGAAGCGGAGGTGTGACTTTAGAGTCCCAGCTGTTCGACTATCGAATGGAAGCGCCCTGGAAGCCATTAACACCCTCTTATCTCCACCGTTGGCTAACAAACCAGCCGAAGGGTCAGTGTCTCCGCTGGCTCGTCACCACAACAAATATCCAGAACATGCTGGTCTTCTGTGTCATCAGATCCCGGAGGGATGAACGCATCCCGCTCAAAGCGGCGTGTCAATAAACGGCCTGAATCCATTTAGGACGCCACCTCTGATTGGTCACTCCGAAAGCGAGCTGATGTTGTGTTTTTCACCGGCGATCCTCCGTTCGCTGGTGTGAGCTGGCCGTCGGGGATGCAACGGGACTGCGTTATCTAAAATATGGAGATTATATTTCCCCAGATTAGCCTCGCCATCTGGTCAGTGTCTTTTACCCTTTTGAAGTTTCCTGTTTTGCTCCTAAATGTCGTTGAACCGGACACGGAATTTTGACTCTACTGATAACTGGGAAGAAAAAGGTGAATTCCCTTTTTCCCGCCTGCAGGGTAGCTGTTCCGCCCCGGGATTGACGCCTGGCCCACGGGAGAATGGACTACAACGGTTCCCGCGCTTTCCTGTCCGAGGAGCAGCTCATCTACACCATCACCGTCCCGCTGTCCACCTCCATCATCCTGGCCAACGCGGTCATCGTTCTGGGCATCGCCTTGAACCGCCAACTCCACAACACACCCAACTACTTCTTCCTCAGCCTGTTGGTGGCAGACCTTTGCACGGGCGTGGCGCTGCCGTTCATCCCCTTGATGGGTCTGAACCGCGAGCTGAGCTTCGGGTCCTGCATGGTGGCTCACGTCTTCCCCAACTTCCTGTTCCTGGCGTTCCTTTTGAACCTGGTGATGGTGCACTATGAGCGCTACATCTGCATCGTGGACCCTCTGCACTACAACAACCTGTGGATGCACCGCAACTTTCCTCTGGCGCTGCTAGCGGCGTGGCTGCCGCCGCTCCTCTACGCCTCTCTGCCTTCCTTCGGGTGGAACAACTGGACGGGTGCGGATTGGAACGACTGTTGTGAAAACAGCCAGAAGGCCGCGCTGCTTTCCAACTGCTCAGAAAACGGAACCACCTGCTGCTCCTACAGGCGAGTCTTTCCCAACGCCTTCATCTTCCTGGAGGTGTACGGACTGGTTTTGCCCGCCATGCTCGTCATCGCCGCCATGACCGGCCGCGTCTTGCTGATCACGCGAGGCCAGCTCAGGGACATTTGCCGCCTCCATCGGTCGGTGGAGCGGGGCAACCGGACCTCGGAGCAGGAGCACAGGCTGAACCTGAGGTACACCCGCTGCGTGGTGGCCGTGTCCCTGACCTTCCTGGCCTGCTGGGTGCCCTACCTCATCTACATGCACGTCTGCATCGCGTTCTTGATCAGCGAAACCAGGTGGAGCTCCACCATGCACATCGTGCTGTCCTGCACCGGCATCGGGAGCATGGCGGTGGTGCCGCTGGTGCTCGGCCTCGCCAACAGGCAGTACACGGAACCGGCGCACAAAATTCTCCAGAAACTGAGAGACAGGTGGAGGCTGCAGGGATCGGAGGAGGTGGCGGTGTGATGATGGCACTGGCGGGGCGTTTGGGAAAGGTGATTCCGTTCATGCTGTGGCCATTGATTGGGTTATTGATCACAGCGCGGAGAGGGAAATGTTGCATGTTGGAAAAACACATTTGCATTGATCCTTTCAGCGGCCATCCGGCGCCGCTTTCCTGGAGAGGGCCGAGGTTAATCCTGACCCGGGTAATCCCAACCGAGGCGTGTCACAACACAGTTTTTAAACCCGCTTGCTTCACCTGTTAGCTTGCTACGATGCTAGCTGCAAAAACTTTGCACACTTTGCAGACATCTGACAGGTGATCAAGCTGGTTTTTACTGTTAAATTGACCGTGTAGGACATGTTCTGCCCCCTAAATTACACTATCATGCAACTTTTTTTTCTCTGAGCATGTGGTTGGGCGTTGTCTTTGAATTTTGATGTTATCAAACTGTATTAGCAACGCTAACCACATCAGTGGCGCAGCAAAGCCTCACAAACAGACTATCTCAAACACACACTCAGTAACGGGTACAATATATTTAATTATCCCAGGCTATTTGTGGCGTTCGTCCTGTAAATATGCTTCAAAAAGAGAGCCGTGTCCCCGTGTCCTTGTCCTGGCGGCTCTGGACATTAGCCTAAAGGCTTCTCCCAATCTGTAAACCACCTGTTTGCAGTGTTTATTCTATTCCTTTACTGGTGTTTACGTAAATGCAAGAACCAGTCAGATTGTTTTCTCTGTTTCCAACTCATTCAGATAAATATTACCGGAGGGTTAAACATGTGCAACTCGATTAAAAAGAGAATCTGTGCCACCATACGTGTGTGTGTGGTTTTTAACGTCTGCAGACAGGATGTGGGTGGGAAGGAGAGAGCCAGCGAAGGTGGAAAAACACGCTCGAATCGAATTAAAGAGCTGCCCCAGAGCGTCACCGGCGGGGTCAGGCTACGTGCCTTTGTGTCCGGGAAGAGTAGGAGGGAAAACACAGAGGCCAGCGCGCGACTGTCCGACTCCAGCTCGTCATTACCGATGTCTGCTCGTTAGGAAGCAACAAACACGTCAGTCAGGGCCAAAGACACACACACATGCAGTTAAACGCTTTATTTTACTTTCTAAACTTGCCAGGAACGTTTGGATTGCAGTTTATTCCCATTTTTTGGAGGGGCGGGAGGGGGTCCTGCAGCTTCTCTGGCAGGTGATCGTCTGCATCCAAGTGTTGTGAAAGCACCAAAGTTTATGCTCTCGGTTCTTCTCAGATCTCACCAGTGTGGCGCAGAAGGTCGTTCATTCTTGATGGAGACGGAGCAGAGAGAGACGTTAGCGCGAGCGCCAACAAACGGGGACGGGTGGGAGCGCACCTGCGTACCTCTGCTCTTCGCCCTCCAGCAGCTTCCGGTAGGTGGCTATCTCGATGTCCAGGGCCAGTTTGAGGTTCATCAGCTCCTGGTATTCGCAGATCTGCCCGGCCAGATCCTGCTTGGCCCTCCTCAGGGCCTCCTCCAGCTGGGCGATATCACGGCGGGTCTTTTCCAGCTGCTCGTCGCCCTCCGTCCTGGCCTCGTGGATGTCCATGTGCAGGGCCTTTTCCTGACGAGGACAGTAAAGGTTCGGGCGGACGGATGAAGGACAAAACCTGCGCCTACCGGCCTGGACGGACCTTCCTCAGCTGGACCTCCAGGTCTGCGTTCAGTCTCTGGATGTGGCGCACCAAATCCGCGACATCCCTTTTTAAATCACGCACTTCCTGCTCCCGCTGTCCTGCATCGTAGACCATGGTGTCCATCTGGGAGGGGAAGATCGATGAGGAGGTTTCAACGTCTGAGCTACGTCTCGCGTCCTTTTTCTCACCTTCTTCTTGTTCCAGTACTCCACTTCCTCCCTGGAACGCGCTGCCATGGTGGCGTACTGGTTCTTGAAGCTCTCGATGACTTGGTCCATGTCCAGAGAGCGTGTCCCGTTATCTTGCAGGACCACTGTCTCATTCTGGATCTGAGATTCCAGTTCTTTGATCTCCTGCAGGGGACACAGAGACCCGTCTTTCATCTGGGTTATATGAGATGGAAAGTTTCTGCGAGGGTTACCTCATCGTAGCCGACTCTACGAAAATCCAGTTCTCCCATCAGGTCCTCCAGCTCCAGAACCAGTTCCACAGCCTTCAGGTGACCGTCATCCACATCCTTGTGTGTGCACATACATGCACACAGATTGGAGGGTTCGTTTCATGTCAATGTTAGTCTTGGCTGTTGGATCTAGTTACCTTTTTGGTGAGGACAAACTCATTTTCCAGGTCAGCTTTTTTCACCATCTCATTCTCATACCTGAAAAGAACAACTCAATGACCTCCGCAGATGTCCATAAACCAAGCAAACACCACCACTAACTTTTTCCTGGTGTCCTCCACCTCCTCCTGCATCTTGCGGAGCTCAGCTTTCAGCTTGTCTTGATCCCGGATCAGGTTCTCCACCTGCTCCTCCAGCTCGTTCTTCAGGTGCTTGACGACGTCGTCGATTTTGGACCCGTACTTCTCGTGCTCCTTGAGGATCTTCAGCTTGGTCTCCAGCTTTTTGTTCTCGTCCTCCAGATGTTTCACCTTCAACACACACAGTGCAGATATTTAATATAAATATTTACCAACATAAATGTTGTTCTTTTGATGTGGATTAATTAAATTAACTAACCAAATAAACTAAAGACACCTAGTACCTTTGTGTAATTCTACATTTGTCCGCACGATGGCGCCAAAGCAGCACACGTCACCTGACGCTCCCACTTAACTCACATAACCATAATTTCCCCAAATTCTGGATAAACTCTTGTTTTAATGTCAGCGTTGTGGTTCTTTATTTTTTTTTTAATTAGAGGAAAAAAGGTTCAAATTCAATGGTTAAAGACTAAAAGGGGGATTTATTTTAAAAACACTCAACAAAATAAACATTTTAAAACAATAACGCCTAAATACATACAATAAATTTAAAAATATTTTAAATTTGTATGAATACATTTATTTTATGTGTAGTCGTAAAACAGTCATTAAAAGATGTACCAAAATAACAACGGATGAACTGATTAAGAATAAACACTGCAATTACTTTAAAAGACCCCTAGATAGTCGTAGTAGTAATAATGATGATGATGGTGGTAATACTGCTGGGGGGGGGGGGGTTTTTTTTTTTTTTAAGGCTTTTTCTTATCCTAACACCAACCTTGTCAATCAGCTGGACGAACTTGTCGTTCAGCCCCACCATGTCGTCCTTCTCCCTGGATTTGTTGGTGTTCGGGACACTCTTGCTGGGGGCCGCTCCCGCTGGGGGAGTAGGACTGGCTGCTGTAATCTCTGGGTCTGGACATGGTGCACCTCGCAGGAACCTGGGACCGTGGACGTACCTGCGCGCCTCCGCCCCGGACCACCTGCTTATAAGGTGGGCGAGGGCCAGACATCACCTCCCCAAACCTCTGCAGGGTCCAATCAAAGGAGACCTCAAGCGGCCACACGCGGAGGAATTTGAAAGAATTGACAAGAAATACCTGCATTTCTCCTTCTGCCACTCTGTCTGGACCAATGGCGTCAGCTGGGGCGGCGGGATGACGCGTAAAACGGTGTATAAAACCCACCTGCGCCGAGCGCGTCCAGGTGATTCTCCAGGCTGAACCACCTACTTCCCGCGCCGCAATCATGGCCTCAAACACCGCAGCCAGTATGTTCGGAGGAGCCGGAGGAAGGGGCTCCAGGGCGTCCGTGTCCAGCCCGCAGGGGCTGCGCAACATGCTGCGCAAGGACGAGAGAGAGCCGGGGGCGGACCAGGCGAAACCCGCCGCGTCCGGACCCCCGGACAACCCCGACGCCCCCGCGGACGACAAACACACACTGCGGGGTCTGAACGACCGGCTGTCCGGCTACCTGGGCAAGGTGAAGAGGCTGGAGAAGGAGAACGCTGACCTGGAGAAGGAGATCGATGAGATCCTGGCCAAGAGGAAAACACCCGAGGGACGAGACTGGGACAAGACCGAGGAACCGCTGGAGGACCTCAAGAAGCAGGTCGGTCCCCAGAAAGTCAAGCAGATCTGGGTGAATTCAGAAGGAACGTCCCAGCCGGGGTGGCTTTTTTACGGTGTGCTGTTGTGTTTAGGTGAAGGACGTCACCATGGACAACGCCAGGCTGCTGCTCCAGATCGACAACACCAAACTAGCTCAGGACGACTTCAAAAACAAGTAGAATGTTGCTTCTAGATCTAAAATAGGACCTCTGGCGTGTATCCTGTCAGGTGCCAGACTTGATCTCTGAGTCGGAGCTGTTTTTCGTGCAGGCTGGACGACGAGATAAAGGCCAGGAAGGTTCTAGAAAAGGACGTGGACAACCTGAAGAAGACCCAGGAGGACACCAGGCTGAACTGCAGGCAGACGCAGAAGGAGATCGACTTGGTGAAGGAGGAGCTGGAGCGCCTCAACCAGGACCACAAAAACGTGGGTGGGAGCCAGCAGGGCTGACCCAGCGCTGCACGCGGGCGCTAAAACTGGTCTCGGCTCTTCCAGGAGGTGGATGATCTGTGCGAGAAGATCAAAGACTCGGAGGTGAAGGTGGAGATCGATTCCCAAAACTCCAACCTGGCCAACACGCTCAACAAGATCCGCCGCCAGTACGAAGAACTGGCCAGGAAGAACATGAAGGAGACCGAGGACTGGTACCAGAACAAGGTGCCCCCCCGCAGAGCGCCAGAACTGGCTTGGGCCGCCGCTTCTTCTTCGTCTCTTTCGCCCACCTTCTCTTCCTCTCCGCAGTTTGACAGCATCAAAGTGGCCGAGGCCCAGAACAACGAGGCCCTGCTGGCTGGGAAGAAGGACATGAAAGAGCTCCTGAAGGAGAAGCAAACCCTGGACATTAGGATCCAGAGCGTCCAGGCCATGGTAAACACACACACACACACACACACACACACACACACACACACACACACACACACACGTGTTAGAACATTCCTGCTATCCTGTCATTATCCTGTAAACGTGCAATTTTCTCTCTTTCAGATCAAAAATCTGGAGGAGAGCCTTCTGAGCACCAAATATGAGTACCAACAGCGCCACAGCCCCCTCAACAAGAAGATCCTGGGCCTGGAGGCGGAGCTTCGGGAGGTGCGCTCGCAGGTGGAGCGCCAGGTGGAGATCAACAAGAACCTGCTGTGCGTCAAGATGAAGCTGGAGGCCGAGATCAACAACTACCAGCGGCTGATCCACGGCATGTCCGCCGACGAGAGGTGAGGACACGCCCTCCGCTACCTGCTAGCACACTTTAACGCAGTTAAAAATGCCAGAGGCGCGTTTTTCAACGCGCTTTGGGGTTTCGACTCCCAGGTTTTCAAACTTACAACCTTGTCCTCTGCTCGCTACGTTAGCGTACTTGTCCCTTTTTCCCCTCCAACAGTTCGGACTTTTCTTTAGAGGATGTGCTGCTCCAAGGTGAGTTCCGGATGGAAAGGAACGACCGGATGAGCCTCGCAGCATGTTCCTGCATGTGCACTGTCTAGAAGACACGCTTTAATGCCAATATCTGATATTTGTCACTGGATCAGTGATGCGGTAATTGGAAATCTAACCCTCGCGTCCTCGGTAGAGCATGTCTGAGCATAAGATTGTTCTCACCCTTCGCCTGAAGATCTGGGTTGATCTGATCTCCTCTGCTCTACTAAAGTGCACCTAACTCACCGTTTACCGTGTAATTCCGCCACGCTGTCACGCAAAACTAAACACGGGGTTAGGAGATTCCCTGTGGCACATTGGTGACGGAAACCTCTCTCTTCCAGCGGAGCGCAAGCATGACAAGCAGATGAACGCTGAAAAAGAAGAAGAGGCTCCTTCTTCCAACTCTCTTCCCCCCGAAGACGAACTCATCGAGAGCGAGAAGGCCTCTGCGCAGAGGAACGCCCCCCCGGAGAAGACGAAACAGAAAAAAAAAGATTCATCTTCCTCCTCCTCTTCTTCCTCCTCTTCCTCCTCCTCCTCCGAGGGCGAGGAAGACAAGGCTGCCGAGGAAGAGGCCTGATGATTAAATCAACCACAAAAACAGAGTTTCGGTGTTTTCCCCCTCTTGTTGGGCTGCATCCACAAATAAACTCTTGAGACCAAAATTGGATTGAGTCTTTTTTTTTTTTTTTTGGAGGAATAGAAATCAACACCTAAAATAAAAAATGGTGTGACTGGGGTTATTCTAGGAGTAAAAACTCCACCTTTCAAAGTTTGAGATGTCTGAAGTGTTTCTGCCACCGGTCGCCGTAGAAACCCCCTAAAAGCACCCAAAACGTGATGAAGGCTGGACGTGGAACGGTGAAACCCTGAAATAAAAGTTAGAAACGACACCGAGACGCCGCCTGGCGATTGTTGAGTTTTATTCTTTTTTTTCCAAACGATGATGGTACAGACGAGAAAGCAGAGAGGGAGAAAGAGTCTGAAATCATCTGACACGTGGAAAGTTCCTGAAGAGGGCAGGTGGGGGGGCAAGCAGGAGCACAGTGGAAGGATACCGTATCAAAAATTGGAATTTTTCTCATAATATATATTTATAGAGGACTAATAATTCTCTTTTATGATGCAAAGCAAGGAATGCCCGTTTTCATCCAGCTTCAGCCACGGCCTCTCACGACCAACATGAACGACTTTTTTCTTGAAATAAAAAAGGAAAAAGGAAAAGAAAGAGCAGAGAGGGTTTTTGGAAGTGGAACGGCGGGGCGTCCTCCAGTCAGGTCACGGGAGGAGTCAAGTCTCAGTGTGGCGCGTTTTGGCGTGTCCGTAAGGGGGCTTGAAATTTCACCGGCGGGAGTCGGCCTCAGCGGGAGAAGGTCTTTCCGCTGGAGGGAAGATTTAAAAATTAAAAAAAAAAAACAATTTAGATTCATTTCTTGGTTGACAAAAGGACGACTGGAGCATTTTCTCCCTAAAACAGAGCGGCTGTTGCTATATCAACAGATCAAGAATGCGGCAATCTGGGCAGGGCAGACCATCGGTTTGCATCAAAGCAGTGTTGGTAAATTGCCCAACCTGTTTTTGCAAAAACCAATCTGTGAAGTGGGAATCTAACGTTCTGCTCAAACCGCAACATATACCAATCCAGTGGTGGCAACACCGGGTTCCAGTCACGTCGCCTTGTTGTTCGAAGGTGGGCAAACTGAAGCCCGGGGGCCACAAGTGGCCCGGCCAAGCATTAAATCTGGCCCGACCTGGTCTATTCGCATGTGGGAGGTGAGGGTTTATTTTCCAGATCAAGGGAAATATTTAAAACGTAGCAAGATTGCAGCTGGGCAGCATCGTTAAGTAGAAAACGAGAACTTGCGGCGTTTCAGAGGGACACCTTTGATCACTTCATAGATAGAAAAGCTAAAAAATATTTGCCGGAAGATGCGAACCAAGCTGAGAACCGTAAAAATTCCTTTCTGACTCACTTCAGAAACAGTCGGCAGAGGGGCCGAGCGGAGCCGCACGCCTCAAAAACACACAAAGATAAAGACGCACATCGCTCTTGGCCTGGAGACAGACTTTAATTGCTAGCCGGCTGCCTCGATACATCTGTCGCGTTGGAGTTGACGCGTACGTGTCCATAAGTATGTAGTCAAACGAGAACAACGCAGCACCAGTCTGACACTGATACTGGATAGCAGTCTGGCTCTGGTCTGGCTGTTTTGACCGATCCGCCTGATTCTTTACCTTCCAGGAGGCTTTGAGCACTAACAGTCTTGACTTTGATCGGACATTTTACACCCTGGACTAGTGGCTAGTTGTCTAAATCATCGTTACAGTATTTTCTGGACTATAGGTCGCACCAGTTTATGATGTAAAACTATTCATATATATACAGTAACTTCACGTTTTTTACTGACCGCCGTCAAGGGTTGGTAACATCAAAATACATCTGACAAAGACTGAACAAAAATGCCCCCAAAAAGATTCTTTTATATTCCACAATATCCAAGCTCCAAGTAGTGAAATACGCAGTCGAAAACCGCAAGAAGAGGAAGCAGCGCTCTACCTCCGGCGTTGACGGAGCGAGAGCGAGGATGAAGAGTTCGATGGATTTGATTGAAAGTGAGATGGGGAGTTTGCTTCAGCCCGATTCAGCCTGCTCTTCTCTTTGATTGTTGTTATTCTATCTTGAATTGTCTGTTCTCGGTCTCAGTTTTTGAAAAACTAATTTTATGGAGTTTTACTGCCAAAAGGCGCTTCATCGGTGGGATGTGCAGCTACTTACGACATGGTCTTCATCTCCTTTTTCTCCGCATCGGGCCGAGCTCGGTTCAACACTTTGAGGAAATCGGAGGTCTTGGCCCTCATACGCGTGTGGATGTAGGCCTGCGGAGGGGATGAAAGGAGGGTTTCAGACGTGGACAATGACCGACAGGTGGAGCAGGATCAGGTGCAACAGCCAGAAGTTTTGTCCTTTAGCAGGAAAGTCTGTGTTTGCCAGCCAGACCACAACATCACTGTCACCCACGCAGGCTCCCGTTTGTCTCATGGAAACACACACACACACACACACCTGGAAGGCAGCTCCATTACGTGTGGTCTGATTACCAGACGCTCAGGAGCCCGCGCCGTCCCTCTGTAACGCTAGTCATCCAGAAAGCTATTCGATTCATTTTTACAACTGCCTCGAGTTCTTTCTGTTAAAAGCACGCCGCACGTATAAATTCCCCAGAAACACCTGCTGCTGAGAGCTTCACAGAAGCCGGGTCGCTGCGAATACGGAGGTTTTAGGCCCGTAAGCGGTGAGTCAGACAGACATTCTGCTGCCCAACTACGGCTCTCGGTAGACCTGCCCACGGCCTCTCGGGTCCGGGGGGTTAGCCTCGAGCCAAAGACACCCCGACCGCCCAAACCTGATCCTCGGAGCGCGCCCGCTCTCTGGGCCGGTCTGTGCAGATCTACCTGGCTGGGTGAGGGTTAGGCTTCCACCCGTGGGACTGACCTTGGAGCACTTTATGTGGTAGTGCAGGTAGTCCCTGAAGGTGTGGATGAGGTTGATGGTGTTGTCTCTGGCATTGGCGTTGGTGTGACGCGGGAACAGGACTGAAACAGGCGACAGAAAGCAGCCCGGGTTCAACACGAGCGCCGACCCCGACGGCCAGCGTTTAAAAGCGCTTCTGCGCCGTCTCACCGAAGGTGATGTAGCCGATGTTGTCCCCGACGGCGGCGTCCGTGTCCTTCAGCTCCAGCGGGGGCTCCCTGTGGCTGAACAGCACCTGCGGGGCTGTGTGGCTGGCTCGTCGACCCTCTTTGAACTCCTGCGCACAGAAACACCATCAACGACTCAGGCCGAGACTCCTGAATCAGACGTCCGCCTTCTGCCTTCGCACCTGCATGAAAACCTTGCCGATGATGACGTCGTCGTCGTCCTTGAACACCGTGCTGAAGACCACCGTCACTCTGTCTTTCTTGGCCTCCACATACCTAAAAAAAGGCGGAGATCAGGCAGATCAGGATGGCAGCCGGAGCGGGCGTGTGATTCGGTTGTGCTCGCAGCCGCTCGTACATGGACTCGTCGTCTCTGTAGTGGACCACGGCCCTCTGCTCGCCCTCTTTACCCTCTTCCTGGAACTTGAAGTACTTCTCAAACACGGAGGCGAAGCAGTTCCTTTTCAGCATTCCTGCCTGGTGGACGGCCTCGTCTTTATTGGCTGGTAGTGCCTCCAGGTTGTAGAGGAGGGATACATTATAACCTGTTCCGAGAAAAAGCATCGTACCTTCATGCACGTATATACATTTCTGTGTTTATCTGCATTACAGTGCAGTTTGACCGCAAATAAGCAAACACAGACACGTGAAAAGACTCACCAGCCTCTGCTGGAACCAGGAAATTCCCATAAACCCTCTTGAGTAACTGAAATAGACAAAAACAAACAACGTGTGGTCGGATTTCTCTGGATGTAATTAATGTCGGAGGTGATGATTCTGATATTTCAGATAGACACGTATTTCTCTTATCTAGGCTGGTTTTATAGCGTGACGATACCAACGACCTTTAGTTGGAGCCGCCGCAACGACGGCAGCCATCAGTATTTTTACAGCCTGTTTTAACGTCGTGAGTGTGTTCAAGAATGCGGTGTTTGCTGTGCATCAGGGTGGGTTTGACGTTAGACGCGAAAGGCAAACGGTGGAGAAGAAAGGGTGGTTGTAACATGTGATCACGGGAGGCGATAATAGCTACCTTTGACTCTGGAATGAAGCCGGTTGGCAACAACATGCTAACTAATTCAAAATATGTCCACGACACATAAACAAATGCTCTCGCTGACAGGGGACGTGTCTTTGTTTGAGAGGATTTCTGTTGGTACAAACACCTTTTTCATAAAAATACCACGGCGGAGATTTTTCCACCGAAGGGAGAAGTGACACGGCTGAAATATTCAACTTCTCGAAGAGGCTGGACAGCGGCCAGGTCATTCGTATGCAGCTTCTGCGGCCCACAGTCAGTGCACTTCCTCACACAAACTCACTTCCTCTCACTACCCTGAGCCTTCGCAGCTGGTTTTTTTTCCCTTACAAGGCCACACAGGCCTCGGGGTGCGTCAGGGTGTGTGCAGGCAGCAACCGTGACCTCATTCAGTTTTGATTCCCACAGAAAAACACAACTGTAATTCCATTTGAGGCTGTAAACTCAGAAACATCGTAGGGGGGCGTTTTTTTTTTTGGCCCCACGGAGGCTATTTGTTTCGGCGCCTCACCTCGTCAGCTCCATGCTCCTGCAGCTCCTTGTAGAACTTCAGGGAGATGCTAACCATCACTTTAGTTTTATCTCCATTAGGGTTAGAGATGTGGTACAAGACGCCATCGAAATCTGTTGGAGAGATGAACGTTGGATGAAGAAGCGACAGCCCGTGATTCATTCTGTCACTGTGACGTGAAGTATAAATGAAAATGTGTCGTACTAATTATCAAGCTGGATTCATGTCACAGCCGGGAGCTTATTTCAGTAGATTTTACACAAGAACTGTTATGATTTGTACCCTCCAGCAACGATGACTGGCAGGGCTGGGAGATAGCTAGGATGGCAGCTGCAGCAGGCACAATCAAGTCCGTAACTTCAAAAAGGGCCAGTATTTAAAAAAAGAACATTAAAAAGAGGGTAAAAACAAGCTGCATTAGCGGCTCATTTCCTGATGCTCAAATTAACCTAATGAAAAGAGAAGCAATGGTGCAGACATGGTTTATTCATACCTGCAAATGTCACATCGACAGCTTCTGGTTTCGTTCTGCAAAATAAATGTGTACAAGTCACGCCAATGTCAAAAAACTACAATAATGTAAATGTGTTTGTGGATAATTGATCTTCTGATCGATCTTCCTCATACAAGAAGCTATAACGTGACTGTAATGCAAAAAAGTATTTGTATTTTCAAGTAATTGTAATATTTCATTGAGGTCAACTTTAGACACCCACGATGTGCTAGTGATTGTCACACGTTTTTTTTTCTTTGATTAAAGATTAGAAGAACCGGTGGCTATGGTAAATTCTCTTCCCGAGAAAATAACCCTGCAAAATAAACGTTTTACCCTTAAATCGAGAAACGGTTAAATGCCACGACATTTCTGGTCTGCAGCAGCTTGTTAAGCTGCAAATTGTGCACCTTGAACAAAGACGCTGCTGCTGTTTGTGCGCGGATCAGACATGACCGAGCGTGAGCACAAAAACGCGGAAGTGGGAGAGAAGGCTCGCTAACGTTAGCCGCTAACGGTTTCAGGGAAAGCAAATAGCTCGCTTTAAGGAATTGAGACTGTTAACGGGAATGTAGAATTAAAAAAAAAAGAATCACAATTTTGCACATTGATTAATCGCAAACAAAAACGATCGTAAGCGCCGAAATGAACCCTCTTGTCACTGTCATCACCGTCGCTTTTTCCAAACATATACGTGTACCTACTGATTAAATGCCTTCAACAAAATTTCATCCGAGTTGGTGTATAAATGTATAGCTTTTTTGTTTTGCCCGGATTGCGTTTAATGACAACGTAATGTGTCAAAATCAAGGAGAAGCTTACTCGAGCTTTGTTTTAAACACTGGAGCTCGAAAATGTTTCACTCTTAAACTGATATCTTCTTATTGTGCCAAACTAATATAAACAGGTGTTTTGCTAAATGTTAACATTAAAATAAACACCGTCGGGAGACATATAATTTGTTCAGATTCCGTTCTCTACCGTACGGACCATGTAGACACGCCCCAGCTTCATGACACTCAGTCACGGCCGCTCGGAATTTTAATTCCTGATGTAATTCAGTTTTGGGAAAACACATGCACAGTTATTGTGTCCAAAGACACAGGCAAATACCTAGGAAGTGCATTTGAAACATCTTATATTAGATTAACTGTGTCTCCGATCTCTATTACATCGCTATTAAGGAAGCTAGTTGACGTTAGCAATGCTAGCCAGGTGCAACAATGATTTCTCACCCGTTGGATGCGCCGTCGAACTTAAGCGACAGGGTCTCTTCAATGATGCGGTTATTGATTTCTAACAGGATCATTGCAGCGGGCACGGGTATCAAAGAAAGGGAGGGAATAAACTCCTATTCGGCGAGATTAACCGCTTTATGTCAAATTCAGCAATTTTTTCCTCCCTTGACTGACCAGACCGCTTCCGCCGGGGCTACTTCCGCGTAGTTTGCCATTAAGACCCCACGAGATGAGGGTGGCCACGATGCTGCCTGCGAAATAATCATTTAGGTCATTAATGTGTGTATAGAGGTGTGTATATATATGTATATAAAGTTGTTTAACGTTTCGGGTTAGAAATAAAAAAAAAATCTTTGTTGTTGATTTTTATTTTAAAAAAAAGTTTATCCAAGATTACATTTCAAACAATCAAACCAACATGTGCAATTTCCCCGCTGTGGGACGAATAAAGATCTATTCTATTCTAACATGGAATAAAGAATTTCTTCTACTTTGCGAAAAATAAAATAAAAATACCTAAAAATACCTTGACTAGAATAAATCTGGGTGCTTTCTTAATATTGACATTTGTTTAAAGTAAGATTTTCTGTTTAAAAAGAGAAGAAATCAGAGCAGATCCATCAATGGGCTGACTGGAAAAAATGCATTATTGTATATACAACCCTTTTTTTTTTGTAATAATTTAAAGACATACATAGCACTTGTGCTGTTAAAGTCACCCATCCATCCACCCATCTTCCTTTTGCGGGATGAAAAGGGTGCTGAATAGGCTGCAGCTCTTTGTCAAGCCCAATCTTTTCACACTGTCTTTAATTTCTCTTAAAGGTATGTCATAAAAATGCTACACATTGAATTTTAAATAGTAAAGTTTTTGTTTGAAGAACCAGATATCTCAGCTGTTGTTGCTGGGCGCCTTCGAGTTTCAACATCACTTTAACGGACCGTTGTGGAGCCTTTGTGTCGCAGACGGCGCTGACACATCAGAATCAACACTGTCTGAACCTGAGAGGGATGATTTATGAAGCCAAATGGGGAGGTAAAGGAAATACTTTTGTGGAGAAAAAGGAATCCACTTGTCCCCTGTCATTAACCACATTTTTTTTCTTTCTAAGTATTACTTTATCAACGTTTTAGAACAATAAGCTTTACAAGGACCAAACTGTATTTCCGGGGCAGAGTGGGTACACAGCAGAAAAACACCTCTGGACCTTTGCGACATCACCAGAAGGAACAAAGTCTTGCGTTTCTCCACATTGTCAATTATTGTGTAACATCTGACCACACAATGCTGATGACAACATCTCTCACCTTAGGTCACAAATGTTTAGGTACATGTTCATCCATCCATCTATGGATGAACATGTACCTTTTTTGAAATTCTGTGCCAATGTTGAAATTTCCTATTGTAGCTTTTTTGAACATGCCAACATTCTCAGAAAGGAAATAAGCTATTGGGCAAATAGGACAGCATAAATATGGCTCTTACATAAAGGGATGCTCATTTTTGTGTGAAACCGTCATCATCAGAGCCAGAGCCGAGCACAAGAAAAGGTGAGCGATCTAAATTCTCTTTGTTTACCCAACCTCCATCAGCTCAAGGAAGATATATGAGGTTAATGTTTATCAGTGCAAGGATGAGAATCAGACTATTTGCGTTGTTGAATTAAAACATTACAAGTTATGTAGGTAGCTGAGGCAGTGACTTCATTTATTTCACTGCTTTAAAACATTCTGCTAAAACCGAGTTAAATTCAAGAAATCTAAATTCTAACTTTCCCCAAATGGATTGTTTGACGAAATCTAGGTACCCGTTTGTCTAATATCGTGATTTTGTATCACTTTTCCTCTCATATAGACATGTCGTTTACTTTTACATTGGGTGATTACGACGTAGAAAATGTCAGCAGCAACATTCCTTATGTGGTGGATCCCAAGACGCTTTCGTGCGAGGTACAACCGATGGATCCCACAGCTGCTCTCATAACATGCTTCTTCCTCATCATCATCTTCATACTTGCCATCCCGGGAAACCTGATCGTAGGATGGGTGATCTTCACCCGCAGACAGATGCTGACCCCCTCCGATGTCTACTTGTTTCACCTGACCATAGCAGATGGT
Source organism: Tetraodon nigroviridis (assembly GCA_000180735.1). Lineage (NCBI taxonomy): Eukaryota > Metazoa > Chordata > Actinopteri > Tetraodontiformes > Tetraodontidae > Tetraodon > Tetraodon nigroviridis. Next base: position 538,941 of record CAAE01014553.1, read on the forward strand.
CTGATGGCGCTGACCATCCCCTTTTTGGCTGCAGCGTTGGTCAAAGGATGGATCTTTGGAAGCTTCATGTGCAAGTTCCTCCCCTTCGTCGTCGAAGCCAACTTCTACACCAGCATCCTGTTCCTGGCGTGCATCAGCATCGATCGGTACCTTGTTATTGTGAGAGCCAACGACAATGTCAGGAGCCGACGGAGGTTGTGCAGCTGGTTCCTCTGCCTGGCAGTGTGGGCCCTTGGGAGCACCCTCGCCCTGCCGGCCCTCTTCAACGACACTGCCAAACTGGAGTCAGACCCGCAAATAATGATTTGCTCAAAAAACTTCGACCTGGGCAGCGCCACTTCGTGGAGACTTGCTACTCGGCTGTTTCTCCACATTTTTGGGTTCTTTCTGCCCCTGGTCGTCATGATCGCGTGCTACAGCATCGTCATTGTCAGGCTGCTGCGCACTCGAGGGTTCCAGAAGCACAGGGCCATGAAGGTGATCATTTCTGTGGTGGTTGCTTTTTTGCTTTGTTGGATGCCCTACCACGTAACGCTGATGGTGGACACCGCCCTGAGAACCGATCTGATACCCTTTGACTGCAGCGTGAGGATGGCCGTGACGACGGCGCTGGATGTAACCAACAGCCTGGCTCTGGTCCACAGCTGCATCAACCCGGTCCTCTATGCTTTTGTCGGGCAGAAGTTCAGGAATAATATGTCCCAACTTCTTGAACGGAAAGTCCGACAGGAGAGGATGTCGGTGGCAAAGTTGAGCCGGTCGACATCCCAGACGTCAGAGGGCAACGGAGCTCTTCTGTGAACCCCAGACTGTGAAACCCAGTCATTCTATTACTAATGGCGCCCCAAAATGCTCTTTCTATTAAAATTACCCCAGTATTTGTACATTTACCATGCTTAGAATATTTGTGACCATGCGCAACAAGAGTTGTATTTTTTTTTAGCATAACTGAAAAATGTGTGTTTTATCATCGAAACAATGTTACTTTCTTTTAGATGCCACACTACTGCCATCTTTTGGAAGGACTGGGGTTTACACAGTTTGCTCTCTGCGTTTTTATACTGTAAACATTGAAGCTTTTTACAGGACAATAAAATGACTGAAATAAAATAGTACACGAGTTTTAATGTCTATCTATCTATCTATCTATCTATCTATCTATCTATCTATCTATCTATCTATCTATCTATCTATCTATCTATCTATCTATCTGTCTATCTAGTAAATAATTTAAATGATGGAAACCGCGTATCGTAATTTGTCCGACACATGGCGCTCCATCAAAAAAATAAATACAATTAATAAAATAAAATAAAATTGGAATGGAATTTGTGGAATGATTAAAAAAAAGAAAATCCATTTTCAGTTTTCATTTCTTCCAGGAAGCAGGCGCTCGGACTCCATTTCCCAGAATGCCCAGCGCCATCAGCCTCGTTTTCTGCTGTGGTTTGAGGGACTTCACGAGGTATGGAACGTCCCCTCTTTTGTCATTATAAACTTTATATAAAATCAGACGCCGCCTTTAAAGGTGTTAATTGTTGTTTGCAGAGACTGTCGGACAAATATATTTCTCGTTTTTGCTGCGTGGAATATAAAAAATGCATTTGTTTATGTATTTTAAAATAATAGCCAGCGTGCTAGCCAGCTAAAACTTTGTTAATTGCAGAGTAAATATTAAACTTTTACATCTATGTCGTAGATATAGCCGGGGATCTAACAGGGGGTTTAGCACAGTAGGAGGCTACGTGTCAATGGAAGCCTGTCAAGCCTGGAATGCTAAAAGACTCTGGCTTTTGCTGCTTGTTTCGGTTGTTTTCACAAGTCCAGTCCACGTTAGGCTTTATTTGCGTGTCGTTTTCTCATTTATTCCTATTAAAGTGCGTGTGCATGTACAAAAGAAACATCTCACTTGGTTTATAACAGGTGGCGTCTACGCACTTTTGTTTTTTGCGGCTCTCACTCGTTTTGTGTACTCACTTTTCGACCATTTTGGAGTTAATATACAGTACCTGGGCAGTAGTTTATAACAAGCCACTGTTTGAACACATAATCGGCAATAACTGTCAACTGTGTTATCTTCTCAGGTCAACAGCGACACCAGGTCTCTGGATGGCTTACTGTCAGCTATGTCAGTGTGGACTGGGGCAAAGATCAACCTTTTCTGCCCCGTGGGAATGGCACCGTGTAGCTCTTTAACTATATTGTCATCACCTTGTTAAACAGTTCGTTTGTCAGCATTTGCGTTTGCTGTTGAATGGAGACGCACAGTTAAGACCACAGCTTCAGTCCCAAGGAGTCCGGCTTGTCTCGGGGTTTGCCGCACACCTCCGAACTTGGAATTCGGATCAGCTGACGTGATGGAAGCAGGTGACTCGGAGACGGATCTCAAGGGCCTTGCACCGTGAGAAACCAGGATGTGCAAGAAGCTGCAGGGACGACAGTGTGTCCCGCTGACTGTCCTCAGGTGGAACCCAGCGAGCCCAGAAAATGGAAATGGGCTGTTCTGTTCTTGTGTTTCTATGGATTTATGTCATCAATAAGGCCAGGGGAGTCCTTTATCACGCCTTATCTCCTGAGCTCGGAGAAGAACTTCACCAGAGAAGAGGTTAGTGGTGTCCGGGGCCCATTGTTTTTATGCAAGTTTGTTTCTCTTTGGGTAAAGCAAAGAACTCCTAGCTGGGAAGTTAACCGCTGGGAGGTCTTTAATCTTTCTCAACTCTGGTCAAAGTTCAAATTCCTCGAAAACAGGTCACTGTAATAACCTGCAGAGCTGCAAGATTACATACAAGTCATTACGTATTTATCTATAGTAGTATAGTATGTATAAATATGTTACATAATAGAATATTTGTGTACATTACACCTGCAAAACGTGATGGTGAAGTTATCATTTTTTTTAAATTAAATGAAACCTCCATGACGTCATCAGTGAGGGTTAGGGTTAGAGCGGCAGAGAGACTGAAAAGCACATTTGCTGTCCCAACTGCGTTTGCTCCAACTGTCATTCTTCATTCGCAGGTGACAAATGAGATCACGCCGGTGCTCACCTACTCCTACATGGCGGTGCTGGTACCGACCTTTCTCCTGACGGATCTCCTGCGCTACAAGCCAGTTCTGGTCATCCAGGGCATCAGTCAGGTGGTCATTTGGATCATTCTGCTGCTGGGCACCACCCTCCTGGAGATGCAGTTCATGGAGTTCTTCTACGGGATCACATTGGCCTGCCGCGTGGCGTACTCCTCTTATATCTTCTCCTTGGTCAAACCGGAGCAGTACCAGCGTGTGGCTGGTTACTCGCGCTCCTCGGTCCTGTTGGGGGTGTTTACCAGCTCAGTGGTGGGGCAGCTGTGCCTGTCCTTGGGGGACATCACCTACTACACCCTCAGTGCCATATCTCTGGGCTTCGTCAGCTTCGGTCTGCTGCTCGCCCTGGGGCTGCCGTGGCCTAAACGCTCCCTGTTTTTCAACCGGATGAAAAACCAAGAGCAGAAAGAGCTGGCCGAAGTGGCCTCCAAATCTGAAAGGGACCACATGAACCCCAAAGATGACGCGCCACCCCGCTCCAGCGCCCGTTTGTTCGGTGTCTCGCTGGAAGGATACGGTCTTGGTCCAGATGCTGCTGGAGGTGCGAGGGGTTTTGAGGAGGCCAAGCCTGAGACTTTGGTGCATGTGGTGGGTTCTCAACTCCACGGGGTACTACCTGGTGCTCTTCTACGTTCATATCCTGTGGAACAAAGTGGGCCCGGTGACGGCGAACAAGTACATTTACAACGGGGCAGTGGAGGCCGCCTCCACCCTACTGAGTGAGCCGTTTGTGTTTTCAGTCCTTATCAGAACCACAGTTTATCGTTGTTAGAGTCATTTCACATCAAAATGGTGTCTTCTGTGCTGAGCTGTTGAACTTGAGACAACCGGATGAACAGCAAACAGTGTTTCCATTCATTTCAGACTGCTTTTAGAGCACAATGGCAGCGCTCTTAAGATAATGTGGAGATCACGTCACTGTTGCATGTAGTAAATGTTGCCAGTCAAGAGACTCCGCCCTTCCTGTCCCCCACACACACACACACACACACACACACACACACACACACAGAGCCAAAGTGATAAGTAAGCAGACTGACCAGCAGGTAAATGAAAGACTGATGTTTGCCTCCATCAGGTACGCTGACCTCATTCACTGCCGGCTTTGTGAAAATCGAGTGGAATTTGTGGTCCAAGCTGGTCATCGCTGTGATCACAGCGGTCCAGGCGGGACTGCTGCTTGTCATGGGAACCACAGACAACATCTGGACCTGCTATGTCTCCTACATCCTCTTCAGGGGATTCTACCAGTTCCTGGTGCCTATAGCCACGTGAGTCGGTTAAAACCTGATCGTGTGTTCGTTTTACAAGTGACATTTTTGTCTTTTCACGCTCGCTCCTTTGAGGGTTCACTTCTCCTGTTGTCTACTCAGTTTCCAGATAGCCTCGTCCCTGACCAAGGAGCTGTGCGCCTTGGTGTTTGGGATCAACACCTTCTTAGGCACCATCCTGAAGAGCATCATCATCCTGATATTTGCTGACAAGCGAGGTCTGGCCTTGGATGTCCGCTCCCAGGTAAAAAGCGTGGCTTCGGCTGCTGTAACCTGTGTCTGAACCAGTACAGGATCAGAATTGGCGTCCTCCGCCTCACATGGTGACACACAAGGCAATATTTTAGGGGAACTACAAAAACGCAATATACTACCTACGGTATTAACAGTTTGTTCTGCTTTTTCTCAGTTCATGGTGTACTTCATCTACTTCACGCTTCTTACCGTCTTGTACTTTGTGGGCGCCGCCATCGTCATTTTCCGTCACTATAGGAACCGGCCCAGGGAAGGAGGCGGGGCCTCGGGGCGGCCTGTCGAACTGTGTCCGGCCGGGGTGAACTCGGAGACAGAGGCTCTGTCCGCCGGCGCCCAAGCCTGATAAAAAAGGGTGGCGGTGCCTCTGAAGCGGTAGGGTCCTCGGGTGGGACCCCTGCGGTGCCGGAGGATCGCCCACAGTGGATGGAGAGGTTTGCTCAGTGCTCGCTCTTAGTCAGTGTCTGGAGCTGCGCCAGTCAGCCTGCTGATGTCCAGGAATATCAGTGTTTAGCTCCAACGGCTTCTCCTCCTCCACATGTGAAGGATCCGGACAGACGGGGACCAATACCTGAAACAGTCAGTTTAGTTGGACACATCGCTGAATGTAGAAGATACCCTTGTGTTCTTTACTGTTTAAATCTGCAGTTCACCAGTAGGTTTCAGTATTAATCCTGATGGTTTCCTTGCTTCTGGTTTATGTGAGAATTTGTCACGTTGATTTTTCTAAATTATGTTTTGTGCTACGACAGCTGGATCTCAACAGTCTCTGATGTGACTGGAGTTTTTGCCACGTTTAACAATTCAGTAGTTAAATGGGACTAAAAGCCAGAGATCTTGGTCTGATGAGGTGAAAACCATCACGGCAACATTGACTTGACAGATGCTGGATGGTACAAGCCAACAAAAACAGATGTTTGAACATTTACGTGTTGTACGATCTTAAATCCGAATGTAAATATGAATGCTGGAAAATAATTAAAGAAATTTAAAAAATTAAGACCGTGGATCAGATCTTTTATTTACCTATAACTTACACTCAGCTGAGAAAAGCGGTTTTCAATGAGATGAGTAATTAACACCAACATCCAATTTGTCGGTATTTTCCCAGAGTTGGGAGGTCGTTTGGGTAGCTGGGCCAGTTGTTTACAGCGGTGAGGCCATTTTTGTGTTTTTACAGCTGAAAGGGAGCAGAGCTCTGCAGGGGTTGGTCCTGTGCACATCTCATTACCAAATATTAAAAAAAAACAGACAAAAACCAAAAAACCCACAATGGAGCTTCTCTGCCCTCCAGTGGGCCAACCTGAACATCAAAGTGCCGTTAAGCAGAAGTGTAGTAAAGCTAATTAAAGGGCACATGGATAAATATCCGCACAGCGATCAAACACAAAATATGAAACCTACTACACATGCTAAAACCTGCCAGAATATGAGATTTAGAGTTCAGACCAGCAGAGTACAATAAAACTATAAAAAGATGCAACAAATGAGGCTGAGCACCTCTCCTCCTCGAGCGGAAAACTTGGCGATGCCCCTTTTACACCCAGAATACACCGAATGCAACTGTGGCCCTAAACGACCTCGCTTTGGCTCCGCCCTCCGCCAAAATACACCGGCTGAATCAGCAGTGCAGCTTCCACAGGAAGCTAAAAACCAAGTCGTGCAATATTTTCTTTCTTTTTTGAAACAACCATAAAGGAAGATGCTATTTGTTCCCATCTAAAGAAGTGCTTTCCCCTCTGTTCAGGTTTTGGTAACTACCATGGGTAATTCTGTCGTTTGATTTTAGTAATTTACCATGAACTCCCTCCCTCCCAGTTTCTCCGTCATGTCTTTTTTTGGACAGAATTCTCATAAAAAGGATATGAAACATCATAAATAACGATGTGGTTTTGCACCTGGACGAAGCTCTACGTGACCTTTGACCTGTTGACTTCAGCAGGTCCCCTTTGGCCCCGGTGAAAACGGCCGCTCTAAATACTGGTTTATAGTGCTTCCATCTTATGATAGAAGATTGATTTTTTTCTGACACGGAACAAAAACAGAGACGTGTGTATTTTTTCGGAGGGCTCCAGACTGCAGAGCTGCAGCCTGTGTACAGGCGGGCTCGTTGGAAGGCAAGTCAACGAGCTTCACCAGCGTTTCGGAGCGCAGCCGCACCTGGGGTATTTTAGGTGTAACGGGGAAACAGGCGCCTGAAATCTTTCCAGCTGTTATCCATTTTAAGTATGTGTCATTTTAGAGACTTAGGAATGAAGACGTTCATCATCGATTCATTTTCTAACTTCTTCGTCTCCTTGGACCGCTGGGAGCTGAAGTTTGTCCTCACGGATATGCATTCATTGGTTTACCTTCTGCCAGATGTAAAAAAAAAAGAAAAAAAAAAGTCACATCTCCAGCAGTGAATGTAAACAGTCACAATAAAGAGTGCATCTTACCGTCTGGAGAGGCGCCATTGCCTGGAGGAGCTGGATTAAAGACAAACAGATGTTGTTTGCCAGCAATCTGGACGTAGAAAAGATATAAGATCTAGAAACAAAGCTAAAACCTACGTTGCGTTGTAGTATCCTTCCAGAAATCTGGAATAAAAGGACGTAAAGCCGAAAACACATTGAAGTCACACTCGGTAAAGAAACTGTTGATGTTTTGGCAGTTAAACTCAGATACTCACCCGATTTCCAGAACTTTCCTCCTGTAGGGAGTGAAAATGCAGAGAACACATCAGAATTGTTTTATTTTAGTAAAGAAACCTGAAACTAATCACATTCTGAGGGATGAGGACATGGGGCAGCTTTTATTGTCATCTTTTTTAAACGGTTACACTGAAAGCTGCCGTCTGGGGAGATCGGCTGGCTGGTGAACGCAGGTGGTGTGTGTTGTGTTTGGAGTGATCAAGATGCTGAGAAATCAAGCTTACCTTTCTGCCAGAACCACTCTTCTGGAAGGGGGAGAATGTTAAACACAGTAGTTAGAATCTTTCTTCTGAATTTATCTGAGGATTCTGATTTGGAGTTACTCACTTGTTTTCATTTTGTGAAATCCAAGCACAGCCAGAACAAGCACTAAAAGGCCACCTACGGCACCGCCAATAGCTGCAGCATTATTTGCTGTAAAATGACAACAACATGGTTTTTCCATTGTTTTTGCATCTCAGTGATGAACTTGATGAAGGACAGCAGAAACTCACGACATTTGTATGGAAGACTCTTCATTTCACTGACTGGATTTCGCATCGTGCACGTAAGATTTTTCGGGCATTTTTCCTACACGCAAAGAAACAGTTTGAGCAAACTTTCACCCACTTTTATTCATTTCACCAAACTAACTGCTGTAATCTGGGTTCATCCCCCATCCTAACGCGCCACCAGGTGGTCACATCAAACTGCCTGACATCAAAGCACCCGCAGGGTTAAGCCCACCCCTAAGTAATTACATTAAAATGGTGCAATACATATTTCCAAAACACTTGATCATTTACAGACTGTATTTTCAGTAATACTATATTTTTACTCCGACTCATGACCCAACGCACTTTGATGGCTTGATATCAACAGGTCAGGTGGGAATTTACTGATACCTCAAGTTGTATCCGTGATGAATTTGGAAACGTCCTGCCTGGAAAACTCCAAGAGTAGCTGATTTCTTCAACATCAGTGATGTCTCCAGTGCAGGTAAAGGTATGGCCTTCTCTTGTTATTTCAGGTTTTGGGACGGGTACTGTCACCGAGAAAAACACACAACTTACTTATGCTTCCGCCCCCCAACAAACACCAAACTGCTAAAGGAGTGTAACTCATCCACTCACGGTAGACCTTCAGTTTAATTCCCTCTTGAATGATGTTGTTGATTTCTGGGGTGTAAGTGTTGGTATCGGTTAAAGCCACGTTTCTGATTGTGAACTCTCCAGTCTTGATGTTCAGATAGCCCCGCTCTGTGAGCACACACGGATGTCTTTACCACTTTGGCACTTAACAAACCAACAGGAGACATTGCAAAGGTCAGTGGTGTACCTTTAAAAGGGTCATAGTACGTCGTGCCTGATCCAAAGTAATCGGCAGCAATGTCGTTGCCGTATTTCCATACAATGTTGAAGGGACTCGAAACATCCCCCTGGGGTTTAAGAACAACCTCCTCGCCCACCTTTTTAACATCTGAAAAGACAAAGGGTCAACAACAGTTAGTAAATTGCTGGAAGTGCAGCACACAAAAAGTCTCTCCTGATGATTAAAGGGCGGATTTTCTGATTGTATTTATCGTGAAGAAAAAAAAACAAAAAAAAAACACTTGTGTTGTTGCAAAACTCAAAGAGACGGTCCCCTTGCTGAGTCGGACATTTTGGGTTATTTTACTGCCTTCTAACTTCTTTCTATTATTTTTAACTTCTTCCTCATATTTTTAGCTTGACGCAGCATCCGGTAACTTTTTGTTTCCTGCGGGCAGATGTGAGTGAAGGTTAAATAATCTTATTGACGCCACAAATTTGAGGACCGTTGGACATTTTCGGCGGTTGAACTCAGATTCGGACAACGCCCGCGTGACCGTTGGGAAGGGCCCCAAATTTTCTGGCCCCTATAGAAGAAACCCTGTCAGTACTGCAGGTTTATTGTGGATAGGTCACTGCTTATTTACACCGCAATCACAAGAACCTGCTGTTGGCCATAGTACAAGTTTTCAAAACATATCTGTCGAAACTTCTCGAACGATAAGGGTTAAACAACGCACGGGCGGGGACCAGAGAACGGCGACAAATGTGAGCTCGCCGTTGTAAAAAAGAGAAAAGAAATGTAGGCAACCGAAATACAAATAATAGGACCCGAAGGAAATGAACTTTGTTCGAAGAACAAGGGAAAAAAGACAAATTCACTGACCGAGGCCGTCCGTCCCGAGGCAGGCCCACGCCCATCCAAGGAGTATCAACAGCCGCATTCTTTCTGCAAAAACAAACGGTTAAAAGCCCTATAAAAGTACAAAATCCACCTCAACCGATTCTCGTATTGTTAGTATTTATCGCCAAGGTGACATTCCGTCGCCGCAAGAGAGCACACGGCCGTTTTCACGCTCGCGAAAACGAAACTAAGCTTGTTTCCGCTTAAACACCCGGAAATATCACATAAACGCGAGTATTATTTCGATCTCAAGCATTCTTTTTTAGAATCAAGACATTGTCATCGTAGCCATTACACTTTACCAAAGTGCTGATAGAAAAATAGAAGAAACGCAGGATTAATACGCACAAAGAAATCGCAATCCTGTTTGTTCCTTCCTGTCTGTTGCTGACGTCAGAAAAGGGTGTTCAAAATTAAAGTTAAATTCTTGAAAACACATTAAAAACCAATTCACACAACTATGGTGGGTACGGCTATCATTTTAGAATACTCACAAGTAGCAGGATGTAAAGGTCCTTGATGACAGAAGAAGATTCCCCAATTTGACTGAACCGACCGAAATGGAGAAGTACATTTCTCAAGTCAATCGCCATCTATTTTTACATAAGAGAGTAGCGTCCAAATCTAGTGTAAAGAGGGAGAATGCGCAAAATGCAGATCTAGAATTAACCCTTCATATTTTGCAGATTTATTGTGCAATGATGACGATAATTTCCAATTATTCGCACCTCTTCTCATTTCTAAAATCAATATATTCTTTAATGTAGAATATCAGTTAGGGTCTTTTTTTAATTCTTAATATGTAATATTTATTTTAGGGTCTTTTTTAATTCTTAATATGTAATATTTATTTAAAAGGCGCATAATCGCCTGGAAATGTGCCCTCGTGCGTTGGTCACATGATCGTTGCCGAAGCTGTAAATATCAGCGCAGCTAGCAAACAGGCTATATTGATACCCGCTTCACTATCAGATACTACAATGTTTTATCACCGTAAATTTTCCCTTGTCAGTTCACCTTTGACAGCTGTTCAACAAACTATGTACCCACGGTTTTGTTTCCTGTTGTAAAGGAGTCGCGTCCACTTTAACGCGGATCCGTGGCGATTTAACAGGCTTGACAGGTTAGCTTAGCGCTAGCTAGCCGAGTTCTTGCTGAAGGCAGGCTCCGTTGCCTCCGACTATGCAGGGGGAATCCACGACACTACGAACCGCTGAAAACGAAGCCAAGCTGGATGCGTTTCCCCAAAGCAGGACCCCAGGCTCGGGGAGAGCAACCTCTAAAAGCTGGCAGTACAGGTGAGTAGTTGTTGAGCTGCTAACGCACCTAGGCTAGTTTGCCCCCTCCCCTTACACATGTGTAAGTTGTAGTTTTAATAAATCACCATGGTTGTTTTGTTCTATTAAGCTCTTTTTGCTTTCCTTTGTTAGAAACGTATTGCACAATCAACGAGAGCGGCGCTCAATAAAGTTCCAGGGTTGAATTTTGAGTGCTGTAAATACGTTTATGGGTGTGTCAAAGTATTTTAACAAGTGTTTCTTTGTTTTCTGTCGAACATCTGACAGCGACCACATGGAGAATATTGACGGCTACCTAATGAAATACACCAATCTTGTAACAGGCTGGCAGTACAGGTGCTTTTATCAATTCTCTTATAAAATTGTACAAGGAAATACTGTAAGGCTGTCATTAGGAATAAAACAAAGCCAAATTCCTTATTTGAATCCAGTTTAACGTCCAATTGAGGCAATACCTAGTTGGCTTGTAGCACAGAGGGACGCTGACATGATGGCTGTTGGATGGTTTCAGGTTTTTTGTCCTGAACAATGAGTCCGGCCTGTTGGAGTATTTTGTCAACGAGCAGTCACGACCCCAGAAACCACGTGGAATGCTCCCGCTGGCCGGGGCCGTCATCTCCCCGAGCGATGAGGATTCGCACACCTTCACAGTCAATGCCATCAGCGGAGAACAGTACAAGCTCAGGGGTAGGTGCCAGATACCTGCAAACATTATTGTTTAATGTAACTTGTCAGCCTTACCATTAGGCCTCTACCTCCATCCCCGTCCATCAAATTTACTCAGTATTGATCCCACCGCCGCCGGTGATGGCACTCAGGAATAGTTGCAGAGCCAGGTTGTTCTTTGCAAGTGTAACAAGCTTTTACTCTCCTCTTCCTCTTGGTTTTGTGTCCTACAGCCTCTGATGCCAAAGAGAGGCAACACTGGGTGAGCAGACTGCAGATCTGCACGCAGCACCACACGGAGGCCATGGGCAAGGTAGGATGGCGTGAATATGTTCACGAGGGCAAATTTAGCTCTAGGCACAACCTCCCTTTTGGATCCCTTCACCTCTGTTCTTTGGTGCATATATGCTGAAATCAGTTCATTTATTTTTGACAGTATAAGAAAGTCTAAAATACAATTTTTTTTATGACAGATATATTTTTAGGTGCAGGTTTGTACCTCTAAACAAAGGAATCCAACTTACCCTATAATAACCCTAACCCAACTTTGTGGTTGGGCAACGTTTCCTTAGTTGAGGTTAGTTGACACTAGCAGGACAGTATAAAAGTAGAAGTAACATACTACTGTTAGTTGCTTTATTGTCAAAGCCCAAGAGCAAGAGCAAGAGCAAAGCCCCTTACTCTTGATCCCTGGAAGGTCAAGGGTCAAAGTCCAATAAATTCTTTGACTGTGAGACGAGGCATTTTCAACTGCAGTTCTTTTTGTAACCAGTAGGCGTCGCCGTTGGACATTAACCGGTTGGGCTTTCTTCCAGTACCCAAAGAAGCATCTAAAATATTTATTTACCATTATAAAGACTGAAGAAAGTCAAGTCATTATTAATTTAGGAAGCTGAAAACTAGTGTTACTTTGAAACATCATAACCTTTTTATGGATTGTAGAAGTTGCACAATCATATGAAAGTGTGAGTTCTCTTCTAACGGAAATGTTGACATCACACAGAGCAACCCCCCTCTAAAGTCCCGGAGCTACTCCATGGCATCTCAGGGCAGCAGCAGCTCCCCCATGTTGGTACACCGGTCCAACCAAAACCCTGCGTCTTTATTCAGCTGGTCACACACCAACAGGGGCTCATCGTTGTACTCCAGCAAGAGGTCCCTGCTGCCCGACCACCTGCTGGAGGCCAGAGAGGTACAGCAAAGTCACCCAAATGCTTATTACCCTATCTACTCCTTTAATGTTTCATCTTAGACTCAATATTCCAAGATAAAGGAGAGCCTTTGAGCCTACCCAAACTCCCTCCTAAATAAAAAAAAAACTTGATGAATTATAATTAAACATATTTGAGTATGACTTTTCTATCATCTTGGATGGCAGATGATGGGCCAGGCCCAGGGCCAGCACAGGGACCTGATCCAGAGCATCGAGGCTCTGCCGTCATCCACCGGCCTTTCCCCTTTAGACCAGGATCTGCTGATGCTTAAGGCCACCTCCATGGCGACAATGAACTGCCTGAACGAGTGTCTGCACATCCTGCACCTGCAGCAGGTTGCCAGGCAGAGAGGCTCCCTGGGAGGTCAGTAAAAGCACTGTTGGTTTGTGTTAACGTCGCAAGAGTAGCTGAGGAAATTTACGCTGGACTTTTCACTACAAATCACTGAATTGTTCCGACTGTGGAGGTATTTTGCATTATTGATGGGAAACTGTAGCTTTCTGTACCTTCTGTTTTTTTTTTTCTTTGGTAACAAGACCTCACATGGTTGAAATGTCCATCTGCATCACTTTGAGGACAGAGCACAGTTACAGCCTTTTCTCGTAGTGTAGAGTTCAAAATTCCTGTCAAATATTCCGTTATCTAAAGCCTTTCTGCTTCAGAGTGATCTAAAATCAGAAAATGTCAAGGCCGTGGCCCACTTTTTCACAATAGATCTCGTTACTCCATGTATTTTTCATGAGGACCGTCTGTCGTGGGGAACCAATCAGATCCAGGTGAACGTGAAAGAGCTCAGCCCACCTTGACACTTGCGTACAGAAAAGGTTGAACCAATCAGAGCACGGGGACGCCTTCCATCAGCTAAGAGAGTATCCTGATACTTTGATCGCCAAAGGAGTTCCATTACATTTAAAGGCGGCTGGCTGAAGAGCTGGCACCTGGAAAGCCACCAGGCGCCTGTTTGTGGGGATTTGTTGGTCGAATGGAGGGCTGGGTGCTGACCTGCGGATGACTGGGACTCGTTAGGAGGGTTGCGGGTGAGTTCCCGAGGACCTCTTAACGCGCTGCTGCGTGCTCTCCGTCCATGGCAGGACCGACCCTGGAGTGGCTGGAGCCCAAGTTGCCAGACCTCCTGAAGAATGGCAGCAGCTCTCTGGGAAGCCTAACCACAGACGAGGGGGCGTTGGAGGGGAACCGTCTGGAACTGAACAGCACAGAGTTCTCTAGCTTCTCTGGGGTAAGAGCACAGAAGCAACAGCTGCTAATCGACAGGTTGCAGCCGAAGATGCGTCGCAGAAATCACTCTCCTCCAAATATTAGGTTATTTTCAGCCCTTCATCTGTTCCTGACCATTAACCACGTTGCTGCCGTATTCCTCTCAGGAACATGAAGACATCAGTGCAGAAGATGAGGTGGAGGACGGTTTCACGGACGAGGAGGAGGACCTGGGTGCTGTGGAGGAGGAGCGCAGCGTCATCTTACACCTCCTGTCACAGCTGAAGCTGGGCATGGACCTCACACGGGTGGGTTGAGTTGCACGTACGGCGTCAGCAGTCCAACCCCCCGCAGCAGCATCTGCAGCTCCACCAACCTTCTCTCATTTTTAATTAAAGTGACTTGAATTCTTCTGTCCCAGGAGAACTTGTTAATGTATCGCAACGTTTTAAGAAACATCTTACTGCACTCAGTTTTACACTGTGGTAGCCAACAGCTGTGCTAACAGTTATGTTTCCTTTTGACTCTCCATCCAGGTGGTGCTCCCCACCTTCATCCTAGAAAAGCGCTCCTTGCTGGAGATGTACGCTGATTTCATGTCACACCCGCACCTCTTTGTGGCCATCACCGATGGAAGCACCCCTGAGGACCGCATGGTCCGATTTGTGGAGTATTACCTCACGTCTTTCCACGAAGGACGCAAGGGCTCCATCGCGAAGAAGCCCTACAATCCAATAATAGGAGAAACGTTTCACTGCTCCTGGAAAGTCCCCAGGAATGTAAAAGGTTCCAAAGAGTCCTTACAAGGAAGCGCAGACCCAGCTGCTGCAGCCTCTAGCCAGGACCCCTATCTGCTGCGCTTCGTGGCGGAGCAGGTGTCCCACCATCCACCCGTCTCTGGATTCTACGCTGAATGCCAGGAGAGGCAGATGTGTGTGAACACTCATGTGTGGACCAAGAGCAAGTTCATGGGAATGTCCATTGGCGTGTCCATGATCGGAGAAGGTAAGCCTCTTTGTGTTATATAAAGACCGTAAACTATCGCATTTTCACCCTCCGGTTGGTCGGCCTCCCTCTGAACTTGGCTTGATCTGCAGGATGTTTGTATTTGCTGGAGCACGACGAGGAGTACATTTTCACGCTGCCCTGTGCGTATGCCCGCTCCATCCTCACCGTTCCCTGGGTAGAACTGGGCGGCAAAGTCAACATCGCCTGCGCCAAGTCGGGCTACTCGGCGGTCATCACCTTCCAGACCAAACCATTTTACGGTGGCAAATTGCACAAGTGAGTCGTCGGAAGGCTGGAATCGTTCTGCAGCCTCGCCGATGTGTTTAGATGCTCGTTTTAATCAAATGTAATCCATCTACTGACCGAATTTAGGGTGACGGCCGAGGTGAGGCACAACAGCACCAACACGGTGGTGTGCCGTGTACAAGGCGAGTGGAATGGTGTGTTAGAGTTCAGCTACACCAGCGGGGAGACGAAGCTGGTGGACGTCACCAAGTTGCCTGTCACCAAGAAGAGAGTCAGGCCGATCGAGAAGCAGGGCCCGACAGAATCCAGGTCGGAGCAATGGCGGGATTTTATTTTGAAATGTTTCAGGGCATGAAAAAGAAACGAATTCCTTCTGCGTTTCAGGAGGCTGTGGCAGAATGTGACTGAGTCTTTACGGGAGAAGGACATAGAAAAAGCCACAGAGCACAAGAGGCTCCTGGAGGAGAGGCAGAGGACGGAGGAGAGGCACCGCGCCGAGACCGAAACCCCCTGGAGGACCCGACACTTTGACAAAGAGGTGAGCAGTTAATGGGAGCTAATGGGAGCACTTGGAACCTCCCATTACTGGTTGTCTTGTTCTTTTCAGCTGCTTCCTTCAGGGGCCAGCACAGCGAATCATCCTCCTCAATGTCACCCTGTCCTCTGCACCCTCATCCCTCCCTCTAGCTACCTTCCTGCCTCTCTAACTGCGTTTGCGTATCTAGTCTTAGGTGTTTCTTTTGGTCTCCTAGTAGTTCCAAAACCACAAAACCATAATGTTGTTGGAATATAACTAAATGCCACTTAGTGGTCATTTTCAACAGGGTTTCGCACGTTCGTTCTTCTCTTGCAGGGTGAAGGCTGGATGTACCACAAACCGCTATGGAAAAACTCAGCATTCAAGTCCTAGTTCCCTCACTCCTTGGATGGTGATACAGCTTCAGAAACGTGCATGTGCTTCCTCACACATGTTTGATGGTTATCGATGGGAAGTCGTGACCGGCATGGACTTGCAGGCAAATGCAACATAGGGAGACGGAGGGTAACCACGTCCTCTGGTCCCTCACGCGGCCTTCGCAAAGCCTCAAAGTACGAGATTTTCTACCGCTCATCATTTTTTTTAAACAATTTCAGTCAAAACACATTCTTGTACAGTTCTGTATTTACGCAGCCTTATGACAGTTTCATGTTTGATGAATGAGGTTCTAAAACGGGTTCTGTTCATTAACCTTTTTTTTTTTAAAGCGGTGTTATCACACTGTGGTTGAACTTCTGGTTAATGGTTTTTTTTAAAGATCCAAAACAGCAGGTAAACCTAAACATTGTGCTGTTGCTTCACAACGGTGTAATGCTACGTAACATTTGAAAACTCATATTTGATAATTGAATGAATAATTACTGTCACAATTTAAAACTCTTTAAAAAGAAGTCCAACTGTATGAATATGTTATGCTTAAATATAAAAACTAAGCTTTTTTTTAAATTTGTGCTTCACTGCATTAAGGTGTGTGATTGGATTACTTTTCAATTGTAATGCCGTTGCATTCTTGCTCACATGTTGCTTGATGTTGATCAGCGCACGACAGAATGTAACATGTGTCTCATCTACCTGAAACAATCAATTATTAAAAAAAAGCGAAAACGTTGAAGGAAACATTACAGCTGGTAATTTAAGTGCATTTACACACGCACTGCTAGTTGCACGCAGTCAGCAAAGTCTTTAGTTTTAACGTTCTGAATGTTTGAATATACAAATACTTTAATTTATCCCAGACATAGGAAATTTCTCAATCTTGCTGGCTCTCAAAATAGCATAATGGGTTAGTAGTTGACTGATTGCAACTATAATGTTATTAATTTTTTTTAATTATTTCCCTAAATGTGGGAGAAAAACGCCGACGTCGGTAAGTTACATAAATATAGTGGAAATACTGCCACCTGCTGCTACTTTAAGGCATTACATGTGCATTTCGTGTTCTTTTGCAAACAAACCTCTGCTTATATAAAAAAAATCATTCTTTTTTAACCACATTATGTCGTCTATCAAAATAAAACTAATTTCGGACAAACGGCCCTGTACTGCAGCGTGTGGACAATGAAGAGCTCATATTTGAAATTCCACTGGAAAACTTGGTCGCAAACGCAGCCACCCTTGGAGTCAGGCGACGGGCTCATCGACCAATCAGAATTTAGAAAACGGTCAGCTGTCCCGCAGCATCGGCAACGTGATTGGCTGCTTCCACTCGGGCACGCGGAGCACCGTGACTCAGGCTTGTTGGTGCCACAGCGCGGAGCGGGAGCGATAGCAATGGCTGTTCGTCTGTTTGAGGGTAAAGATCACGCAGCTGCCTATCTGCAGTACAGATTGGCACCGCAGCAATTGATCAGCCGGATTCTTAACTTCGTGAACAAAGAGGTAAAAAATGAAACAAGGTGAACTCAAATTTCCGACTATCTTCCTATTAGCGTCCAAGATTTAGAATCACAATCATAAAAACAAAAAAAATCGCACTTTACTTGGCATTTTTTGGATAGAATGTGGTGGTTGGCGGCCTGTTAGCAGTCACTATGAACTTTTAAAGAGATTTTGAGGATATGTTGATAATGGGGCCAAAGAGCAGATGGTTAGAAGTTAACCACAACCAGAAGTTTATTGTGTCACATGAAGAGAACCCTGGAACATGCTGCCAACCATCCCAGGTTGTAAACATACCTGTGGGGATGACCTTCGCAGACGCCGCAGCAGTTCGGGCTGGCGGTGGACGTGGGCTGCGGGTCGGGCCAGGGTACGAAGCTCTTGGCGCCGTACTTCACCAGGGTCGTGGGGATTGACGTCAGCCCCGCTCAGCTGGAGATGGCTCTGACCGAGGACAACCCTCCCAATGTGTCGTTCAGGTAAAAACGCAGAAGATCGACGGCACCTTTCAGAAGAACAAGTGTGACCTTTGACCCCAGGCAGGGTCCAGCGGAGGAGCTTCCGTTTGGTGCGGGCGAGGTGGATCTGGTGACGGCCATGACAGCGGCTCACTGGTTTGAACGGCAGAAGTTCCTCGCCGAGGCCGACCGGGTGCTGAGGCCCGGAGGCTGCCTGGCTCTCCTCAGCTACTCCATGGACATGGAGCTGGACTACGGAGAAGTCTCCCACCAGCTCAACCTCATCTGTAAAGAGGTGCACGCTCGCGTAAAGCCCGCACGGACCTTCCGAAGGCAAAAAACCCTCACTCTTCCCTTTTTCCTCAGTTATACGCCGCCTTGCTGCCTTTCCGAGATCCCTACCTCGGCCCGCGCACCGCGAAGATCTACACCGACATGTTTGACTCCTGTTCCTATCCGGACAAAGAGTGGTGAGGTTCTGCCCACCCTCCTGGTCTGCTGCATTCATCTCACCAAGAACAACCCTGACAAACTGACGCAGGGTGGTTTTGTTTTCATTTTTCTCTCCAGGAACGAGTGCCTTCGGGTGAATTACACCTTGTCACTGGACGGATACATCAAGTTGGTGGAGACCTTCTCGCCCTACCAGAAAATGTATCAAAACGACCCCGTGGAGGCCAAGCGTCTCCTGGAAGACATCCAGAGCAGGTGAGTCACACCTCATGCACGGAAAGATAAAGAGTCCACGTCCAAACCCGTCCGTCTCTGCTTGTCCTCCGTCCCAGGTTGATGTCCACCATGAAGGTGTCTTCTCCTGACACCGAGCTTACGTTGGTCGTCAAGTATTTCTACTGGTTTGCGCGCAAGCCTTACGTCTCCGTGATCACCAGAAGTCCTGGAAAAGGTCTAAAAAAAAGAGCTGACGTTTGATACGTAGTTAGTTTTTCACTGAAATAATGATTCTAGTTGGTAGCCGTTACATCCCGTCTCATTAGTGCTACGTTTTAGGAGAATCGCTAGATGTCACCGATGTAGACGGGAGAGACGTCGCATCTAATTTAATCACATTCCAGATACAAGAGGATAACACCACAACTGATTGTCACGAAAAAAAAAAATGTGATGACAATGAAATGAAATGAAATTGCTCCCAAGATGCAGATAGAAGTGGAGGAGCCAGAAATTGAGCCGTGCTCAGTAGCAGTTTTAGCGAAATCGTTCGATAAAAAACAAAGATACTGATTAAAAGTAACTTATGAAGAAGTGTTTTGTGCTTGGTTTTCAATCCGATTGCTTTTATTTCAGGAAACTGTACTAAATTGTTCATAGTAAATTATGACAGGCCACTGGATTAGCGTCAGAACAGTCAGATTAGTCCTACTGTGAGTTAAGAGTCCAAACATATTTACAAGCAGCCCTAAGGCGGGACCCGGGTGCTATAAAACCCCCTTTGTGCGCTTGCTCCGCCACACCACCAGGGCTGTCATGAGCAGGGTGACCAGCACCGGGACGGCGATGAACGGGGCCAGGATGCTCGGCGGCGGGTCGTGGATGAGCCGTCCGGTCAGAGCGCAGTCGTGGAAGTAGCTCTGGTGAATCTGCATGAAGAATCGGTCGACCACGTGGTCGGGCCAGAAGCAGCCCACCCCCAGGGCCACCTGGAAGGTGCAGTTTGTCAGGTCCTCGTACATCCTGCAGGGGGCGACAAAGCGCACTCTAGAGGACTCGTCCCAAAAAAAGGGATTCCTGTAACTGGATCGCTCCGGGGGTGCCTTTGAAACGCCCTCTTGGTGTGTGAGAGGATTCCTGTCATAGGAAAAAGGGATTTCTAAACCCACCAGTGGACTTAACAGATCTAAATATAACCACTAGGTGGTAGAGGGCAGGGGAAATAAAATACCTTCCAGCCTCCGCAGCTTTGCTCTCTTCATACCAGGCTGAGGACTTATACTCAAAGGATTTTCCTTCTTTAGTTTAGTAAAGCGACATGACCTATTCAGCAGTCGGTTTAACACATGTTGCATTAATAAAAGCAGTGCTGGGCTGCAGTTTATGCCATAAACCCTGTAAATGCTTTGTTTGTCCACTAGACAGAGATGCTAGCATGTCTTTGCTTCCAAAATCTTTGGTGTTGGCGAGTTTTATGGATTTGCCAGCCGATTCTTCATCTGTCCCAACGTACTCACTCCATGGTGTCCGGCCAACTGCACCACAGGCCTGGATCCAGTCCTCCTAAATTGGACCTGAAATTGGCCAGGCAGAGCTTCTGGATCATCTTCTCGTAGAAACCTCTGTCGCAGCCCGACACCAGTGGAAGAACGGAAACTACGGGTCGAAAAGAGTGAAATCAGCAACCTGAGGATCGAGTGCTACCCGCTAATTCACAACCTCCAAAAAAAACCTCTCTGTCAATCTGAATAATTCCTACACACGAGGTTAAGCCCTGGCTGTTCCAGTCAGGCTCCTCTCTTCTTCTTCAGGCTTTAACGGGGAATTTTAATTAGGCATTTGTTCATATCACAAATGTGTCTAAACACCATCCCAACGTGGAGGCGTGCTCGCAGCGGTCCCGCGGGACCTGCACCTGAATGCAACACCGGAGGCGGCTGAAGCGGAGGAAGCCCCCTGTGGGAACGTGCAGGGTTGGAGATATGTGGCGGGTCTGCGTCTGCGCCGCTGCGATAAGGCCCAGCTGAGCTTGGGCCACCTCAGACGGAGCTCTGAAGTGCCGGTCGGAAGGTTGAATTTGGAATTTGGGCTATAGAAAGAGCCGTGGTCCTGAGGCCTGTGCGGCTGGAGGCGAGGACAACAGAGCCCAACATGTGTCGCGTTAGCTATTTATCATATTGGAGCAGAACCTCTGCCGAGTCTGCAGCACAAAGAACCGAATCTTATGAAAAAATGTTGCTGCCCTAACCCCAAGTCCAGTTTTCCATCCTGGATCCTGGTTCTGGAAGGGTCCCGGTCACGTGATCAGCTGAGCTGATTTGAAATACCCCGTAAAGTCGTCTAAATGCTTGGGATGTGTGGGTGCTTTAGCATGTTTTGACTCCAGGGAAGTTTTATCACATTTCCAAACTCAGTTTCAAGAAGAATGACAAATTGACAAAGTCTTCTATTGATTAGATTTTTCAAAATCTATTTTAGATTAACCTACACTTCCTTGGCTAATGTTAGAATTGGTTTTAAAGATACTGACAAATCTAGAATTCCACTGCATTCCCATGCAACAGTGATCAGATTTCTGACCAAAGCCTCTGAAAATACATATCACAAAGGAAGTGAGCTATATTTAGTAAAACTTAAGCCGCCGAGACAAACTAGATCTCCTCCCCAAATACTCACCTGCCATCAACGCCATGAATCCTGCGGTGAGCAGCGACGGGCTCTCCATGCTGAAGTCCGGACACACTTCCTCGGCTAACGGGCGAGTCTATTCAAAAACAGGCCGTGGCGTGTGTCCGACGAGGCCCCTGACCTTCCACCGTGGCTGCCTCCCTCCCTCGCAGCAGCGCCAATCATAGACGCCGACATCTGATCCTCGGAGCTGCTCACACTGGAGACCAAACAGACGGCAAACCTCCAGCCACCAAAGTCACTGCACGACTTAAAGGTCCAGCATGCAAATGCAAGAAAATATACACAAAACCTGCTTTTTTAGCATCCGACACCCTCGGTATGTAGGGTAATTATGTAAATGTTAGGTTTCCTCCCTCCTAGAAGGTTTCTACGGGAACTCTCAAAGGGCAAAGCAGATTTATTTAGTAATATTTGTGTTTGTTCATGTATCCTTTAAGGTAAATCTGTGACTGCAAGAGCAGGAAATTTCATTTCGCTCGCCACTTGAAGTCACCAAATCTTACACACTGGACGGAACCCTCGACTCTGACCTTTGCATATAAATGCTGTTTGGAAAGGATTCATTGAGGAAAAAGGTTCCATTATGGTTTGGTGTGTTTTGGGCGTGTCCGTCTTCATGCCGAACTGCAAATTGTTTTATCTGCAGATTTTTGTGCACCCACAGTTGATTAGTATTCTCACTGCTGATGTTGTGGCATGGTGTGTGTGTGTGTGTGTTAGAGAGAGCGAGGGAGAGAGAGAGAGAGAGAGAGAGAGGGGGAGAGAGGGAGAGAGAGATTAAATCCCATGACTGAAATAAATGTTTTCATGTGTCTCTTGCTTTGGTCTGCAAACTGACAGCTATTTTCCCTCCGGTCCATATTTTAATTGGTAGATTTGTTTGCTGGCACTAATTTGATTCCCCCCCAACACTCTAGAGTCTTTTACATCATTTCAACACTAGTTAACGTGCTTGCAAAGGACCCTTTAATGAGTAAACAACGTTGATCTTGAAACTTTTGTTTGAAGACAACCTCCCCCTGGACCCTGATGGGCTCCTAACTCTAATTCCTTGAAAAAAATTAAGCTAATAAATGTGTTATTAAAACATGCGGCAAAGAAGGACAATGTTGCTGCCTTAAATATGCTGTTAATGTACACTTTAATTTAGCAAAAAAGGTAAAATGAACTCATGATATTTCTAAAAAAAATTAAAGACACATTCGAAAGGATAAAATAGGTAATAAATGCATAAATAAATGTTTAAGTAATCCAAAAAGTATGTAAAAAACGAAAATATACTACATAAAAATTACATTTTTAATTATTTTAATACAAGGTTCGACCCATCCACCACTAGAGGGCAGCAGAGGCCATTAAAAGATCGCGGTTCGCTTCACGGCGGACTCGTTTTTATTGAGCCAGTTTGCGGAAACTTTTCAAACTTTCCAGATCACAAAACAGATCTTTTCCAGACTTTTAGCGTCCAGACGTCCGCGGATTATGCAGCGAGCCATCAAAGTTCCCTGTCTGCTGCAGGGAATTACCGAGAAAACTTTCCCGAGCCGTCGGTTAACAGCTAAACGTCGATAATAAAATCTAAAAATCACGAGCAACGGAGCCATTTACCGTCGCTGCTGATAATCTGATTTGATTTCAACGCGTCCGAACACGCACACGCGCGCGCGCAGGCCGTGACAGGTGTATTGGCAGCAGCTGTGCAGCCGAGCAGCCAATGAGAGCAGGCGATGAGTGAGGTGGGCGGGGTTCCAAAATTTAATCACGGAAATATTTTTTGGGATGTCCGCGCTAATTGGATGAGCGCGGCGTCAATCAAACTCTGGAGGCGGGGGCCCTCCCTCCCATACGTCCGTCCTAATTCAAACACACATGCACTCACGGCCATCCACACCCCCTCCCCCCCCAACACACACACACACACACACACACACACACACACACACACACACACACACACACACACACACACACACACACACACACTTCCCCAGCCACCGGCTGCATGGCAGTGTGAGGAGTAAATGGCTGAGAGTAACCGCGGAGGAAACTGACCTAAACACGAGTCGGGGACTGATAAACACGCAAAAGCGCTGCGTAAAGATCCGTCCGCGGCGCCGCCTCCGAGTGCGCGCAGGCTTCTCCGTCTCCTGGTTTCGTTTGTTGACGAGCCCGTGAGGACAATCAATCAAACAAACAAACAAACAAAACAAAACTGAGGATATGTGAATGGGACATGTGAGTTGCGGGAGTTAACCAGACAAGCAGGCTTCCTCCTCCTCTCTCTCCGCTCCGAAGATGAAGTTCCCCGTTTGCGTCCTCGTCACTTTGGCGGTGATCCGCTCCAGCGCAGACAGTCAGGTGAGTCGAGGCGCCTCGCTGAGCTGCTGGTGCTTCCACAGCCGCCATCAGAAGCGGACTTTCCGCTCCGGGCTCCGGTTCCCAGCACCTGTGGTGTTCAGGTGCCAGCCAGTCGCCTGTGCGCCAACCGAAACTTGACGCAGAGAATTCCAAACTCATGTTTAATTCATTTCTCAGTCCTTCACGAACTGCTTTGGGTTTCTTCTGTGACTGAAGCTCTCCGAAGTCAGTGACAGACAGCGGCTCCAGCCTAAATGTGAATGAATGCGCCCCCGTTTTGGGCGAAGCATCCTCCGGCGCGCAGTGACCGCCGCTTTCCGCGCTCATTTATCCGAGTTCAGCTCGGTTGCACCAGTGGCGCGGTTCTGATTCCTTGGCGTCCTTGAATAATTCAGACGTAGCTGATCCACTGAGGGCACTGTGGGGAAACATCTCCCTTTTATCAGCAGGACCCCTGTGGAGTCGGTCCCTGAATGGGAACCACTTTATTCCTGTAGCGGTATTCCCGGTTCTTGGGAATGGATCTCCAGTTTATGGCGAAAGCATGGAGATCTTCTCCTGGCACCCCTGAAGGACATTTTCAGACAGTTTAACTCTTTTTTTTTGCTGCAGAAATCCGTCTGTAGCCAAGTTTTGATACCTGAAGCTTGTTTGATGTTGAACCTTTGCAGATTTTGCCTAAAAACTGACGAAGCAGCAGACTTGGGCAGAATTTGGGCTCCTAATTGGTTTTGGACCTAAACTGGGAAAAATGTAACATTAAAAACTGTGCCAATTTTGGGATAAAGGTGCTGCTTTTATGAACGGGGCTGAATGGATGCGCGGACACCCGGCGATGAGGTGACACCTCATGGAGGTGATTTACAGCTGGACGTGGGTGTTTGCATGTTTGTTCAACAGCACCAATGGATCAGTTCAGGGCCGAGAAGGTCAAAGCTGATGTTCAGAGCTGAAAGAGACGAGATCTGTGGCTGCTGTCGCCTCGTGTTAGTGCTCATTTCTGGTGTTAACCAGAAACGGAACCAGGATTCAATGACCCTTTCAGCACTTCCCAACTCACAGGTCTGGGGTGCAAGTGTTGGCGGCACCGAGTGACCTTTAAAATGAAAATTGGTCTGGTGTTAAGAGTCTTTTCACGGGTCAAAGTTCACATTTTTACTGTAAACTTGCCCGAATGTGCGCGGAAGCACTGTTTCGTTCCCAGATCAGGTTCAGCTCAGGTTTGCTGGTTTATCTTCAGGGTCTTCAATGGGAAAAAGACGTAAATGATTTTAAATTCCTTCAGGGACATGGCAGAATGAATCCCCCCCTCCTTTTTTTCCCTCTCACTTGCACTTCGGTGGTTTTTTTTCAGGTTCTTAGGATGAAAATATAACGCTTTAGAAATGTTAGCGCCGTTAGCTTGATCGTGGTTTATTCTCCGCGTTTGCCTGAAACCTTTCAGCTGCCGCGACGCTCGTCCGTGTGTTCCAAAGTCTGCATCCATGTGGTCTGTGTGTGTGTGTGTGTGTGTGTGTCAGGGTGTGTGTGTGTGTGTGTGGGGGGGCAGTGACATTTAAAGACGTGCTCTCCTGTGAAATGGCCTTGGGGAGAGAGGGGACGGCCGAAGGGAAACCCGCTGAATGCCAGTATCAAATTACTGGGCGTCTGTCAGCTGGCACGCTGAAGCTTTGGAGAAGACTGACGGAAATGAGGATTTATTACAAGCTAATTAAACTCCTTTTTTTTTTTCCTTTTCTCGATAGCATCAGTCTAGACCGCCGTGCCTTTATTTGACAGCATGAGCGATGAGGGGGGCGAAGGAATTCAATCTTGCTCTAAATTAGTCAACATTGCTATCATAACTCGCTATCTGCCAGGCTCAGGCTGGATGCGAGTCAGACGCGTCCTGATCGTTTCTGACGAGGCGACGGAGAAGTGGATCGTGTCCGAGCAGCGGGGGGGATGGGGGAGGGAGGTATGGCCGCTTCCACAAAAAGAATAACGAGCGTTCCGGCGAGGGTGACATTGAGGTGTGAGCTGTTGTTTGTCCACTCTGTCACAGCTGGACGTTCTCAGCGGGACTGTACGATGCGTGTGTGTGTGTGCGTGTGTGTGTGTGTGTGGGGGGGGTGATGGAACACTTTGGCCTGAGAGCGCGGTGGTCCTCTCAGGGTGCATCTCTGATTCCACTGTGCCAAACAAAGATGATGCTGTTTCGGGGCCTTTGGAGAAGGCGGAGGGGCGGCGTCACGAGCCCGTTTTCTGCCTCTTGTTTGCCGCCGGCTGTACAGAGGAGCTTCTGTTCGTCTGCATTTGGGAAGCGCGCAAATATTGACATGCAGAATCACAACTGTGCAGCATGGGACGGGAAACATTCTAGGCTCGGGCGCAAAACAGTGGCTTTATTGGCCTGTTTAATCGTCCCCGAAGGTTCTTATTTCCCCTCCTTCCCTTTCACTTGCAGCTCTCTTTGCAGGACGGCCTTCCTCAGCCAGCAACCCCCCCCACCCCACCACCACCCGCACTTGCCACCATCTCCACCACCGTCTTTCACTGCGTTTGCTGCCTAATGATGGGCAGCGCGTCCGGTGCCAGCTCCCAGTCTGAGTTACTGGTCAGGAGGCATGGAGGCCTGGCACAGATGTCCTCTTTCAAGAGGACTGAGATCTCACTCCCACACGGGAAAAAGAGCTCCAAAGCACTGAGATTCTCCCAGCCCACGCTTTTCATTGCTTTTTCTACCGTTTCTGTTGAAAGCACACGTAAAGTTGTGCTTTGGCAGATGAAAGGGCAAACTCGAAATTCTCAACGAGGTCCCCAAACGTCACACACACCGTCCAGTGAAACGTTGGGGGACAGGTCCTGCCGGTTTCCGAACAGAGCCTAAATTAAGGCTCTTTTCTGCATTCCTACCTTAACTGTAGGAGTGTTTTTTTGTACACACACACACACAGACACACACACTGAGTGAGTGGAAGAGAAGAAAGGACAGGAAATAGAGAGGAATCTTTTTTATTTCCCTCTCTTCCCTATTCTGTTTGTTCAAGACCACTGGAGGGTTTGTTTGGCCCGCCACTTGTAATTCCACTCAGAGACAAATGCCTCCATCCTGAGCCCGAGAGCGCTAAAAAAAACAAACACACACACACACGCACACACAAACACACAAAAAAAAATAGAAACACACACACACACACATTCACCTTTGCCCTTCACCACCATTTCCACTGCAGTTTCCACTTTATGCCCCGACGTCACCTTTCATGACTTGACTTTTCTTCTCGCCTTTAAAGGCTTTTATTTTATTTCCTCTCCTCTGTCCATCCTTCTGTTAACACACACATAGACAGCGGCTCGTTTTGACATCCGCTTTGTGTCGTGAACAACACGCAACACTCAAACACCTGTGTGTGTGTGTGTGTGTGTGTGTGTGAGAGAGGGAACTTTTGATGCTGATTCCTGGTTTTCTCCCACAACCATCTTTGGTGTGTTGATCAGTGTCTGGATGCATCTGTTTAAATGTGGGTGTGTTTTTCCCCCTTTTTTTATTTCCTGGGGATGTGAGGAGACTGCACATCCGGCGATAAATGCCAATTAATTTATAATTAAACGGCTAGACGCAGAGCTGTTTGAAGTAACTGCACTTTAAACATAATGTGAGGGACAATTATGGAGCGTGTGGGACCGATTAAAGATGGATTTATGAAATGAATGCGGCTGTCAAATATGACAAGTTTCTACACAATAAAGATTCATAATTGTTGTTGTTGTAATTTTCTAATTGTGATTTAATGACTGAATGACAATGAAAAAGGAAAACCAGAAAAATATCCGCACTGAAAATTCATGATTAACTGTAAATGAGACAATATTGCCATAGTAACCCTGAACATGTTTGTTGTTCTGTCTTTTTTCCTGTAATTTAGCGGCAGTCACGTACACACTGCTGAGTTACTGCTGCGTTACCATCGGTGACCATTAGACTGACTGTTCACAGCTTAAAGCAATATTAATGGGATGATTCATTATTTATTAATTATGACTAATCGACACTTCCTCCTTTGCGCCTGTGTGTGAAGTCCACTCAGAAGAAGTTTCTCCTAATTCCAAAGCCAAGAACCTTTACTTTAGCATCATTAGCCACATGTGACGTTAATTGGGAACGGATCTTAACGAAGCAGATGTAGTGTTGACCCGGTCTTTCTCTAACAGGTCTTTCTTCTGCATCTTCTGCCATCCTTCACTCTGCTTTCATTTCCTCTCCGCCTCTTCTCTCAACGCCGCACAATGAAAAACATTTAAATCACAAAAGAATTTCTTCCCTTCCCCTCTGCAACCTTGACAAAGACCGGAGTTTTCAAGAAAACGCTTTGAATGGAGCGACGATCACGTTTGTAATCCCTCATTTGCATATTGATGCAGCATTCAAGTCCATCTTGTATTAAATTGTTTTTCATCCCGCCCGGGCTTGTAACATCCCTTGACACACACCTTTACGCAACGACACACCTGTCTCAAGGTTGCTCCTCTTTGCTGTAGAAAAAGTGGTTATCTAAGACATTATCGCCATTTTCCCCCCTTCTTTGCGTGCCGGTCTGGCCTGTTGTGCATGAGCTAATCCCTGCTAACATATTCAGAGTAGCTAATCTGCCTAATTGCAGCACAAATTAAAGGATGTTTGTTCTTCCAAGGCTCATATGTGTCACCTGGCCAAATCCAATCCTTATTCTGATTGGGCCTATGTCAGGAGTCTATGCATGTTAGAGAGAGAGAAAGAAGGCCTTTTCTTAATTTGTGCACACAAGAGTGTGAGAGGGCCCCCCCCCCCCCCCACACACACACACACACACACAGACAATTTACTTGGATTAAACTGTAATACATGTTCAAAAAAGATGAAGGATGCATTTGCGAACACCAGAAGGAGTATTAGGCTCATGTTGTGCTAATT
This sequence comes from Tetraodon nigroviridis, assembly GCA_000180735.1. Taxonomy (NCBI): domain Eukaryota; kingdom Metazoa; phylum Chordata; class Actinopteri; order Tetraodontiformes; family Tetraodontidae; genus Tetraodon; species Tetraodon nigroviridis. The sequence goes on from CAAE01014553.1 coordinate 567,606, forward strand.
CTCTGGGATTAAATCTGTGTGAGGGACAGATAACGTGCTGCGTTTTGATGTATATAAGCCGCATGTGCCCACATTAAAACATGTAAACATATTTACAAAGAAAGACGGTACACAGAGAGAGTTTTCAAAGTTTTAAGAATATACCTTAGCTTTTCTTTCCAAACAGTGCCTGTGACGCGGCAGTAACACAGCAGGAATACGGTAGCACAGCACTAACAGGGCTGGTTAAAAAAAAACGGTAAAAGTCACTGAAAGCCAGCTCGACTGCTTTTAACTTGAAAGCTGCGTCATATGCATTTCTTCTTGCATTTTCCATGATGAGGGTCTGTTCATGCTAATTTTATTCACGGACAAAGCGCGAAGTTACGTTAAACTTGCATCTTCCTCGACACATATATTCCACCGGTCTCACTCTTACCTTTTCTGCTCGAGCGCCCCTGGCGGCCGTTAGAAAAAATGCATACATTAGCCGCATCATTGCATAAGCCGCAGGGTTGAAAGTTTGGGAAAAAAGTAGCGGCTTATAGTCCGGAATTTACGGTAACTGCACTTTAAACATAATGTGAGGGACAATTATGGAGCGTGTGGGACCGATTAAAGATGGATTTATGAAATGAATGCGGCTGTCAAATATGACAAGTTTCTACACAATAAAGATTCATAATTGTTGTTGTTGTAATTTTCTAATTGTGATTTAATGACTGAATGACAATGAAAAAGGAAAACCAGAAAAATATCCGCACTGAAAATTCATGATTAACTGTAAATGAGACAATATTGCCATAGTAACCCTGAACATGTTTGTTGTTCTGTCTTTTTTCCTGTAATTTAGCGGCAGTCACGTACACACTGCTGAGTTACTGCTGCGTTACCATCGGTGACCATTAGACTGACTGTTCACAGCTTAAAGCAATATTAATGGGATGATTCATTATTTATTAATTATGACTAATCGACACTTCCTCCTTTGCGCCTGTGTGTGAAGTCCACTCAGAAGAAGTTTCTCCTAATTCCAAAGCCAAGAACCTTTACTTTAGCATCATTAGCCACATGTGACGTTAATTGGGAACGGATCTTAACGAAGCAGATGTAGTGTTGACCCGGTCTTTCTCTAACAGGTCTTTCTTCTGCATCTTCTGCCATCCTTCACTCTGCTTTCATTTCCTCTCCGCCTCTTCTCTCAACGCCGCACAATGAAAAACATTTAAATCACAAAAGAATTTCTTCCCTTCC
>CAAE01014553.1:568935-598864 GCA_000180735.1 Tetraodon nigroviridis
TCAACGTGCTGCGTTTTGAGGAGTGGAACGCGAGGACGCCCGTCTCGATGTGTTGTGTGTGTTCATTTATCACCACTAAGTGTTTGTGTGATTGTTTCACACACTTCTGTGCATCAAATGAAGAAAAAGAAAAAACTGTTCTGCAGGCATTTTCTGGGCTAAACTCTGGAAAATGGTGCTAATTTCAATATTATTGCTAATTACTTATCCCCTTTAAAGCCTTTAGACTTAAATAAGGAGAAATCCTCTCAGTTTCTGTAATCCTCCAAAGTGGTCTTAGAGTTAACTCTTCCTTTTCCTCAAAGAGAAGGAAAAATTGTGAAATTCTTTTAGCCTTGGGTGATTTCTTTTTTTAATTTTTCATGTGTGTGTCGGTTCTTAATGCGAAAGGTTTTTTTTTTTTTGCATGTCTACAAACGAGCAGAGGTTTGGGCTGCGGGCAATTTGAGATGGAGCATGTTGTCCTTTTTAAATGGCTCTCTCTGCGACGGTGACCTGTAATAAATGAGTGGTGGGGAAAAAGTGGCAGCCATGACAGCTGACCGAGGAAGGAGGGAATAAAGAGCAAGGGAGGGGGAGAAAAGGTGGAGGTGTGCGTGACGAGAAGTGTGCGCGTTTTCAGCAGAGAGGGTAGACAAAGCCGGACAAAGAGATGGAAAGTCTCAAAGGAGAGATAAGGAGCCAACGCAAGAGCTTGAGTGCCAGACAAAGAAAAGGGCAATCAAGGGGGATTGTGGGTCAGTGTGAAACAATATCGCGACCATGAGTGGAGACTTGCTCTTGTTTTTTCTCGTTCTCATTCCCCTCCTCTTGTTGGGCTGCGTGAAGTCACCTTGCAGTCCAGCAGAAATATGGCTGCTCCTGCCTGTGGCTGCCTTAAAGGTATATAAGATTTGCAGGCCCTGGTCATGCTGCAGTGTGTGTGCGTGCACACGTGTGTGTGGGGTATGTGTTCTTCGTCTGGTCAGGGCTGAGGTATGAAGGTATATTTGCCTGGGAGAGAATGGAAGTGAGTGCAGTACTCTGATAGCTGCACAAAACTGAGAGCGCGTGCACACGTGTGTGTGTGTGCGCGCGCGTGTGTGTGTGTGTGTGTGTGTGTGTGTGTGTGTGTGTGTGTGTGTGGGAGGGGTTAAGGGAGAGTGTGAGAGAGTATTTTGTCTCTGAGGAGTCGAGCTATCACTGCTGCTGAACACTCCAATTAATCAACACAGGCCACACTGCTCCCCGTTCCCTCTCCTCTGTGTGTGTGTGTGTCCGTGTCCGTGTGTGTGTGCGTGTGTGTGTGAGCTACAGTCCATTTTGGCCTGTATTTGCATGCGCCACCATCACACGCAGCCTTGATTTGCCTCGTCTCCATGGATATCGCTAATGTTGCTGCACTGTTGTTGGTTGCACCAAAAAAGAAGTGAAGATGGAGGAACAGGGACTTTGTCTGTTCAAATGTTGGTTTCTTGTCAAGCACATGTCTTTTAAAGTAGCATGCAGCCAATTTACATCAAATCCATGGTGACTTGCGGGCTAATGCCAGCTAGATTTGTCAGTGATCTACAAACTGTTTGCTCTGAAGTGTTTATACATTTACGATTTAAATGGAGCAATAATTCACTTTCTTTGGTGTTCCTTTGCTTATCTACTCGTGCTCTGATTGGCTTGAACTTCATATCTGAGCAGAAGTGTCAAGAGATTTTTTTCCCTTTACAGAACGAATGTTCAACCAAAGTTCTTTCTTTTCCCCCCAGTTTTTTTTCACAAAAATTCCTGATCACAAGACAGCAGATCATGTTCATTCCAGACCTAATAAATTCCAGAGTGGATGCTGGCGTTCACGTGTCGTACTAGCGATAAGCACTGTGAGAAAATGTTCGGTATAAATACAGACGAGGAGAAAAAAAAAAAAACACACGCGCTTTTACCCTATGATTGTACAGCAGCACAGAAGGTTCCTCCTGTCGTTCCCATGAGCTTGTGTTCCACTTAAAAATCAAATCTTAAAACCGTGAGGCAGGGGCACATACGCACTGGTTAGCTCGTAGCATCAGTGCTCAGTAGATGGCAGTACAGACGGTGTATACAGGGATTAAAAAGCACAAAGTAGCAGAGAATAAAACACCAAAACATATGACACAAAGAAACTAAACAGGAAGACTTTCAGTTTAAGAGCCACATGTTGGCAAAGAAACGTCCACATGTCAGCAAATTAGCTCCACAGTTTTGTTTCCTGCTTCCGTTCCTGTAAGATGTATTTGCAGGCCATGCGAGAGGGAGAAACAAAGAAATGGACACCAGGTGGGGAGAACGAGGTTGCAAGCGTGACAGAAGAGTGGAGGTAGAGTGAGCAGAGGTGAGGGGAACAGTTGCAGCCTCCTAGGCTTCCTGGAGAGAACGAGGAGGACGTGCAGCTATTTGCTTTTCCTTCTCACACCATCTGTGCCTGCGATCCTCTCATTTACTTAATGAGAGCGCTGCGTTTCAAGGCCACTGCTCCTGAGTAGCATCTGGGCAGAGCACGCCGCTGAATCCTGGCGCACGCTCCCATTCAACAACGGCGTTGCTGGAATATTAAACGCCAACGCAGCGAGAGGTCAAGCAGATGTTAAGCAGATGTTTAGGTTTCTTTTTGAAGGTGCAACTGTGCAACCTAGTAGGCTAATTTGCTAAAGATAAAGAGATAAAGTCAGGAAAAAACATCTATTAGACCCGCGACAGAGGACACTGAATGTCTGATATCTGACATTTTATCTAAAGGTCAACAACAAAAATTGCAACATGCTTGAGATTTTAGCCCCTTAATGTCATATAGGCCTAATAAAGCCTTCGGAAACTGCTAATTAGTGAAATAAATGTATGTCATTTGATCTATTGTCCCCACAGTTCCAGAGTTCTGCACCCATTATCGGTCCCGGTTGGCTTCCTGTTCAACAAGCAACACTGGGCGCAAGTTTACGTGGCGCCCTGCCAAACAGCCGGTCCTGCCTCCTTCAAGTGATTTCTGGAGTGTGATGTGGAAAACCAACATAATTGGTCGTTGACTGGAGTGTTGCTGCCACCTTTCAGATTGCAATCACGCGTCGCTACTCGTTTTGAGGAGCTCGCCGAGTGCCGGCACGCAGTCCGGGAAATGTCAGGGTCAGGTTGGCTGGACCAGAAGGGTCTGTGTGTTTTCTGGGTTGCTCCACGTCATCAGACATAGAGAAGAGAGAGACTAAACTCTTTCTGTTCCCTCGCGAACAATTCCTCCAGCGATATACGCGCCTCCAGGGGCCCCACAAACCCTCAAAATCGAGTAAGATTATGAGCTCCTAAATTTCGCCCACAAAATTGAACAATTCAACATTGGAACTTTATGAAAACTTTTCATCACTTCTGAGAGTGCATCCTCTACCTCATTTTTTGATCTTTTGTTTTCCTGCTCATGAAGTGACTTGCTTAGCGCGAGCCAGCATCCGCCCCCAGTGGAAAACAGTCCACTAAACGCAAACGGTGGATACGAAGGTGAGAGCACAGCGCTAACGAAGGAACTACCTGGGGTTTATCAGTGGGAGGGCTGTGGTAATCAACCGTAAAAAAGAACTCTTCGTGGGGAGGGTCCCTGGTTCTCGGGACAGCTTCAGAGACTCGCCAACCAACAATGGAGGAGTAGCTGAGATAACGTCAGATTTTAGACATCTTTCCTTTGTTGTTTAAAGACGTTCCTAGTTCAGAAGCAGGCTCTGGAACGGCGTACTTGAACCTGGAAGTTCTCTCGCTTTTGTTATTTCTTTTGATGTTTGACATCCACACTGCACATTTAGTATCAGAATGAATGTAAATGTAGATCACAGATGTATCATTTATTTTATATAGACACAGATCAAAGTCGTTATGGTAACGCCAAGTGGATAAAACAGTCAGTACATTACCACCGCCGCCTCCACTTCAGACGCTTCCATGGAGAAATAAAACTGCAGGCACATAAAACACTTACTGCTCATTTCCCTGCGTGCGCCTGTATAATGAGCATCTGTGTATTTTTTTTTAAAGTAACATTATCTTTAACGGCGCACCTGTCAGTTGTACGCTTTGGATGAAGCACGAAGATGCGCTTTTTTTGGAAACTCTTTTCAGCGCCAGATGGCAATGGGCTTGGTGGTTGGTTAGTAAAAGGAGGTATGAGACGGGCAAATGCACAAGTACAAAGAAAAAAAAAACCCAACAATATTCTGCTGGGAGAATGGTGCCACTAATTAGTTAAATTAGCCACAGATCAAATGGTTCAATTAAAAAGTGGTGTTGCGGTGAAGAGGCAGCAGGCCTCATTGTGCATCACAACACATGTTCGGCACAAGCTGCAAGACAGACGGATGCAACAAAAACCTTGCAGGAGTGTGTTATATTGCTAAGTTGGGTACAAAGAGTGGACAGTAAACGCACTGCCAGGACGGCGGTGGCATAAATTGCTTTGTGTTGGTTTTTGCTGCATCGCTTTCCCGGAACAGCACAATGGTGTGACACACGCCGAAGACTATCCTTGACTGAGCACAAAGCCACAGTCGTTTCTCTTAAATTAAACTTGGGACTGCCCCATTTCAGTTTCTGCCCCCAAGTTTACTTGAAATTGTGTAATTCTGCCAACAAATCAACCAAAACACCAGCCAGGGCTAGACGCTTTCACCCGTTTGTCCTCGCTTAACGTAATGAAACTCTGCCTACCTGCATGTGCAGACAGCACTAATGGAGTGTGAGGAAATGTACCCTTCAAATTTAACTTTCACTAATGGATACTGAAACAATATTATATACACAACGAGTACGTGCAAATGAGGACATTACATCATTTATTAGAAGATGAAAAATGGCATTCATTTAGGGCAAGGGCTCCCAAATCAGATACACACACACACGCACACACACACACACACACACACACACACACACACACACACACACACACACACACACACACACCAACAAATAAGTGCACCCCAAGAAAGTCGTTGGTGTGCAGTTGTCCGCAGAGTTCGTGATGATGCCAGCTTTTTGAGTTCCAGGTCTAATTATGAGCGTAATTAACTACGTGCTGTTATGGCTTTGCTCAGTAGTGTGTGTGTGTGTATGTGTGCGCGCGTGCGCATGTTCCCAGGGGTGCTGCTTATGCTTTTCACCAGAGCATGGACCAACACAGCCAATTCGCAGCACACTAATTTACCATTTAAATACCATATGTTTGTCTCCTAATTAAATACCACTCTGACTCCAGCAAAAAGGCATTTTCTTTTTTCTCATTTCTCTGATTTTTGTTTTTAATTTCCTCTAAATGTCACTCCAAGTTTAGTGTTTGTATGCTTTTTATGCTTTTTATGCCAATTTCCCACTTTTTTGTCTACTTTGCAGTGAAATAAATGATTTAATTTTAACATTATATTGACTGAGCAGAAGGTCTGGTTATTCCTAAGGAATAAGGGCTGATTCATTATGCATCAGTGCTTCCTCAGTCCTGAAGCTGCGTCTGCAACAGTGTTTACAATATCAGTAACAACGAAACACAGGAAAGGCAGACAACCACTCTTTTGGTAACAAAATAACGAAAAACATTTACATACACTGAAAAGTATGTAAATATGTGTTAGTTTTAGCACCGTCTGGTGGCGAGGACATAGAAAGCTGGAATTGTGCTAAAGACACAATGAGGAAAAAAAATGTTGCTTTTAGCGACCCTTCAACACACTATTTAACCATTCAACATGCTTCAAAGTGACTGTGTATGTGTGTGAGTGTGTGTGTGTGTATTCCCCTGCTGCTGCTGTCTGCTACTTTGGCAGTTTGTTGCTCCGTGCTGTGTTAAATGGGAGTGCCCAGGTTCTTACCAGGCTTCATTCATCAGGCTCACACAGAAACACAAGTGGCTGCTGAGAAATGTTGTGGGACACACACACGCACACACACACACCTCGCGGATGTAAAAATCCGCAAATTTAGTCTCGGCCACAGATCGGAGGTGCTGACCTCCGTCGAGACCTCGTAACTCCCCCCCTCAGGACTCTTTCTGCCCAGCTCCATCTGCCATCGTACCCATTCACGCTGCCTCAGCCAAGTTGGCGTTTGGGACAAGTCCATCTAATTTCCTCTGCTCCTGCAAGAATAACATGTTTATTATGTAAAAAAAAAGTTAAAAAAAAAAAGTGTCATCCAAGGTAGCATTCCCCGGCGTCTTTAATCCTCCATCTGGAAACTGGAAAAAATGTATTTAGTGTGATGCATCATGAACCCCAACTCCACTTCCAGTCCTGTCAGTGCATTCTTTACTGCATCAGTTCAACCATGTTGAAATTTTTATCTTTTGACAGGTTTTTTTCTTCCTCTCGGCTCCGTAATCACGAGCACGCGCTTCGGGTTTTAGGCCTGAGCTGCTTTGAAAGATCCTGGGAGGAACACAGTGTTTTATCCGCGTCAGACTGGGAAAAAAAAAGAGAAGAAGAAAAGAGCTTGCTGTTGCTTCCACTTGAAAATTATTAGGAAGGAGCAGGCTTTTGAAACTAGGAGGATAATCCATAGTCCTGAGAAAACTGGGCTGAGTTTGGTGAGCTGTGGGATTTTGCTTTTTCACCTTCCGGGGCCTGAGCAGCGCGTGCTGTCGTTTTTTCCAAGGCGACTGTGGTCATTTCCAGGACGCCTTGACGTCCTTCAACAAACAAAAAGCCGACCTTTTGCGCAGATGATTCGAAGCTCACGTTCCAGTCTTGAGAAGGATCCCCTGTGCTGCTCTCATGAACAGAGAGGAAGATTTATTCAACTCCCCTCGACCTTGAATTTCCTGTTTCATCCTCTTTTTTTTTTCCTACGCCGCAAGTGTTCTGTTTCTCTGAAGAATTGGGCTTTTGTAGTCTGAAATCACTGCTCCCTGCATTGAATCACGGCGGAGGGAAAGTAAGACGAGTCGGGAAAATTGTTGCTTTTCCCTCAGAAAGAATTCAGCACAGCTTGATGAGCCACTTTTATCAGGCTAACGAGCGGCGGCGGTGGCGCGGACGTCCTGATCAGAGCCGCATGTTTTCTCTGAAATTCCCCAGCGTTTGATGAGCAAACTTGCGGCAAGTAACTCCGAGCTGTTGCCAGAGAGCCGTCCTGTTATCCCTCCCCCTCGAGGCCCCTCCACCGGGGATGGGAGTCATGTGCCTGCGTGGTCTTTATCAGCCACAGCCTGATCTTTGTGTTATCGGAGAAGCTGCTGTTACGTTTTCTTTGTTGCACCGATGGTGTCGTCTCTCTCTAATGAGGTTAACCCCAATCTTGCGGGCCGCCGCCTCCATATTGTACAAAAGATCAAAGCTGGTGTTTAAAGCTTGCTTACTTTTACTGTATGACCTTCCTAGTTGTGCAGGCTAAAATGTGCTGCCTGACTTTCGCACTTCATTTTCAAGCCCAGATGGTGCGAAACACCGTGAAAATCAGCATTTTTCTTGTGTTAATGTTTGCGACGGTCCTGTTTATTTCTAGGATTGTCAGCGGGGAGGACACGTCTCACCCCGGAGCTTTCCTCACCGCTCCATTCTTTGTGTTTGGCTCTCCGCTGCGAGCTTGTCCACCCTAACTAATTGGCCAACTGTGTCTTCCTTCAGGGAGGGCGAGGTGGGGGCGGAGCACGTGATGGACAGAGGTGGTAATCATTGTAATGGCGATGGTGAGGCCGACCTTCTGCTAAGGTGCTGACGAGCAGGGAGATGGGAAATGGTTTCTTATCAAAACTGCCCCTGGCGTTTTTCCAGTGTGTGTGTGAGTGTGTGTGTGTGTATGTGTGTGTAAACCAGTTCTTCTACAACGGTTGATTGAGTTTTTCTTAATTGTTGCGATCCGGACATCATAAATGGCCGACTGCGTTGGCTCGGAGGTGAAAAGGGTTAGACACCCCAGGCCTACCCCCTTTTCGCCTTCATTTCTCTCACATCTGCTCCTCTTCCTCACCCCCTCCCTTATCATCCATCTTCCCTTTTCCTGGCTTTCCCCCATGAAACACAGAGGTGTCATTAGTGCCGTGTCCTAATTAGTCCCGTGTCGGCTAATTGTGCTTCTGAGGCTGCGTCTCCAGGGACACATGCCTTGCTAATTTCAATAAGAGCAAACAAGCAAACCTTTCCCCACTGACGGCTATGGATTAATTGGAGACCATCCACGGCACGTGCCGGCTGAAGAAAAGGAATTTATGGAAGGGAGGGAGGAGGAGGCTGTTTTTGGGAAGACGCCTCGGCTTTTGACGACAAACACGAGGTGATAGAGCTTGCTTTTAGTGCTGTCACACGGCGCGCCCACAGGCTTTGGCTCGTTTTTGGAAATTAGCATCACTTTAGCTTTTCCGCAAGTGAGACGCCGTTTGAGCTGCAGCGTCCCCGTTGAGAGACAACGCCCTGGTTCTGTGTCTCTTCTGAAGGGTTCCAGTGAAGCCAGCAAGTCTGTTTTTTCTTCTCTGAGAAAGGCTGATGTGTCGACGCTCTGGGCCCACATTGCTGCGATGGATTCTGTAAAATTCTCCTTCAGCCTCACAGATGCAACATTACGGCTCTTTTGCTGTTTGTTTTCTTGGAATGTTTAAGGCAACTAATGCTCTTTCCAGAATTGCAAGTTTAATGCACTTGTTTCAAGTTTGACTCGACTTCTGGTAAAACAAGTGTTTTTTTTGTGGGCAGACAAAAACGGTAATAGTTTAATCATAGCCTCCATTGCCTTTTTTTGATCAATGCATTTTATACTGTGCCTTTCATGAAAAACACCACCGCCCCAGCCCTTCCGTGCAGTCAAACAGAAGGGCGAGTTGTGCTCTTCACATGGGCTGGTCGGAGGGCAGGGGGCGCCGAGACAGAACCACCAACACATATACAGTATGCTGTTAATACACTCTGGAAGAAAGTTTTCCCACTGAGAAAATAACAAGTCAATAAAAGCCCCGCTTCCTAAAAAATCCCGAGAACCCGTGCACCCGCACGTGTGTGTTTTCCCATTATTACTCGGTGACTCCTTAAATAACTGATTTCAGCCGCACAGTTTGTTTAATAACAGTTATTTCCCAGACAGTCCCAATAAGGTGCAGATAAGTATGTTTTACTGCAACACTTAGAAGCATCACTGGCAGTTTCTGACTTATTTCTCCATCATTTCATATCAGAATTGCAATAAAAGGGAAAACCCTGTGAGTCTGAAGGATATGAGGCAGTAACTTACTCCGTGACTGTTGTCTGCCCATAAAACTTTTTTGTTTCTGTTGTTTTGTATTTCTGGATGTTCTCAGCAAAGCTGAGCAGAGGTAAACAGCGTGTGGCGAATGAACATCGCCTTGTCGCTGTGGTCGTCTCTCGCTTCTTTCCTCCTTGTGAAATGCAAACCTTGTCACACCTCCCCCCAGCTAATTAATCATGCTATTGAACCTGATGCCATTCAATGACAACCCAGCTGGCTGCCGTCCCTCCTTGTTTTTTTCTATACATACCTTTTCCATTCCTTTTTCACTTGATTATCATTTCGTTCATTTCTCACAGTCCAGTTAATTTAACAAGGCCATTGTTAATTGGGTTCATGAAGGACCTTCCTCTCTCTTTGTTCGGTCAGGCCTCATAACTACAGCACAAATTCGACTGTAATGACTGTGATTGTAAATCAGAGGCTGCTCGGCGACGGCACCACCTCCTTCAAGAAACGAGTGAACTAATGGCCATTTCATGAAAGGTTTGCTAAGCGACACTTAAGCACACCCACACCTGGATAAAACGCATGTTTAAAGACTCTGGTGGACAAAACGGGTGAAGATGAACTGTGATTAAATGGCACAAACACAGGCAGAAAAGCCCAACGGTGTCTGTCCTCCAACATTTTATAATGACAGTAGTTAGAGCTGCGCCAGGGGGGCAGAGGTGTTGCTGCTGACACCGTGATGGACGGTTATTTCACAGGAAGACGGTATCTCTCTCAAACATATGTGCTTTTCAAGTTCTGTCATCCAAACACGCACTGGGAAGATGGAACAAGAGTAGAGAGGGGGAGGTGGAGGTGTGCGGAAAGGATTTATGAGTGTAATAATGAAATCTCGGTGGCCGGGCTGTTGACACTGAGACATTTCCTCTCATCCTCCCCCCATTATTAGACGGATAAAACAAGAGGGAATAGGTGCAGGAGCACATGGATGGCAGAGGATGGTGTGCCGGCACGCAGGAGCTGGCTGTGATCTCCTTGTTTCTATCAGGGTGTTAGCTTAGCTCACCATGCTAACACAGTCCAACTTGGCCTCTAAATAGTTGGATGTGGGAGATCGTGGAGGAGAAGGCCGTCAGAATTTTCATCTTAAAAGCTCCCCACTGTGTGTTTCAGCCTCCTTTTCCATCGCTCAAGGTAAACTTATGGTCATCATTGTACCTTTGAGTAGCTGCAGTGGTCGTGGTGTAAATTCTGAATGTTCTTTTTCTTTCTGTGTTATATACACACGCAGACACACTTTGAATGCGACACTGCCTCTTCCTACATTCCTGAGCAGTTGTAAACGTCAAACATAATTGCTGTTTAGAGCATTTTTTTTTCCTTTTGGTCATTGTTACCAAGAAAAAAAAAGATACGCAGCAACTGTCAGACATGATCAACAGAGTGTAAATTAGTAAAAGCTCCAAAACGATTTACAATGGTGAATCCAGGCTGGCAATGAGGCGACTTTTTGTTGGGATCATTTTTATTTGATTTTCTGTTTTTTCCCCTTATTATTTGATCAGCACATCCGTGATTATCCAGGATTAGAAATCCTTTTTCTCACCCGTACCTCTGTGTTTTTCTTCTTCACTTGTTCACTGTCAGTTTTTGGAAAATGTGCCAATAATCTGGCAGAGCAAGGGTCACCTGGGCTGGCTGTCCATCCACACTCACACGTCTTATTTTGTCCCCAAAACCTCCTCCGACTGTGAGAAACGCTGCCTGCTGGCGTCACTGAGGAACAAACACCTGCCATCCCATAATTAACACCTGCTGGGCTATAACGGACACCTGCTTTCTCCTGCGTTGATTATTTTTATGGTGACAAAATTGACTGTAATGAATCGGCAAACATTACTGTTCATTTCTACCAAAGTGTCGCCTTTCACGCCAGCTGAAGGAAAAGGGCCGTCTGCATCTACGGCACTCCTCGCCAGCACAGGAAGTGTCAGAAATGCATGTTTGTCAACAAACTTCAGGCTTTTTGTCTGGAAAATAGTAGCCATGACAACTTGCAACGATGAGCCTTGGGAGTGGAAAAACAGTTTGTCCTTTTTCAGTTCAGCGAGGATGAAGCTGGTGTGTTGGGACGTCATCAACCAGAGCTAATCCAAGTCGTATCGACTTGGTAGATCTTTCTAAACCTCCTAAGAAAACACTTTGTAAATATTAATCAAGTGTTATTTTTTAGTTAAACTGCCAAAGATGGATGTTCTACATTCGGCTGATGAAGCAAGTGATGAGAAGGAATAGGAGCAATCAGGAATTCAAGATGCTAAATGAGGCTGCCGGCGCTTTTGTGAGCGCAGACACAAGCAGCAGGTTTTTACCGTTTTCTGAAGTAGTCTGACCTCCACAGTTGGAGTCACTGCTTCAGTTTTTTATCAAACAGAAAAACAGGCCGTGTTGGCATGAGCGATGCAGCGTTAGCCTCGCGCTCACCCGAAGTGTTTCAAACAAGAGGGCGATTGAAATATATGCTAATCCCCGACTCTATCCGTGGCGCTATCCCGCCGTGCGGAGCCGTGTAATGTGTCCGCAGCGATCGGGAAGTTTTTGAGGGATTAAATGATGTGGTCAGGGAACCTAGTGCTGCTACACACACACACACACCCACACACATACACACATACTAACACGGTGAAAGTGTTTAATGCTGATTAATGCGGTGTCAGTAATGAAGGAGACAGCGGGAATCCAGATTAGAGAAAATGGCCGACAGGGGTAGAATGAGAAATTGTTTGGGTGAGACAAAGTGAGGAGCAGGAGATTGTTTCTGTGAATGTCTGATAACCTGCTCTCTCGCTCTCCAGCCCTCGTAACATCCTGATGGTGCCCAGAAACCGCTTTGTCGTCGTCACTCATTGTTTTTGTTTTCAAGGCTGAATTTTAAGGCTGAATTACAGCCAGGCGTCGTGGCAACAACACCCAGCACGCCACCACCCCCCTTTTCCAAAGCCGACCCACTGACTTCGGCCGAATTTTCCCAGGGAAATTGTGATATGGTCGAGGATTAGAGCCCATACAGGACGGCCTCTTTTACTCCTCTTTTCATTTGCCCCTGACTTGTGGATAAATATAGATGGCTTCCAGGGTAGACAGCAACAGCAGGAGGTTATGGTGTCAGTGAGGAATAAATCTTCAGAATGTGGGGAGTTTTGTCACCCATCAACAACAAAGAGGCCTTTGATTCTTTTATGTGCCGCATCATGCATCGACGAGGGTTCCAGGAGTGGAGCCGTGAGCTGTGGGAACCGCATTTATCTGCAGGCGCAGGAAAACATTTCAGAGTAAACTAAACGCAAGCCTGCTTTCATGATACTGGTGCAAATGGAGGGAAAAAGTCAGCGTTCTTCTTGTCTGTCTGGGCTGCAGGCGTGGCCCCCGCAGAGGGTAATGGCCCTTATTCTAATCCTGCAAAAGATGAGGGCTGCAGAGGTTGAAAATGTGCACAGGCTAGTGGGGGTTAAGTGACAAAACAAAGAGGTCTGGGAGTGTTTTAGGGGCCCAATTCTATGCATCATTGAGTCTTCATTCAGTTTGGCTCTCACCTCATTAAAATAAAAAGCTTCTTGTTCATATTCCGCACAGTCGTGCAGAGAGTTTAGAGGAACTCGGGCACTTCTGAAAAAAAAGTGTCTTTATTTTTAGAAAAAAGCTATACTTTTTCTTTCCGTGTAAGAATCTTCTGGTGGTGTGGAAAGACTGACGCAACATTTCATCAGATAAGATGGAACAAGCGCTCAGACACGGCGCTGACATTTTAAATGTAAACGCTCGACTGTGCGTCAACAGAGGTTCGTTCGGCGCGCGGTCGTCCCGGCGTCAACCAGAATAGAACGCATTCGTACAGTCAAACACGGTGACAAACCAGTCTGCAAAGACACTGACAGTGGTACTGTCCAGGGCGAGGGGGGGGGCGGCATAAATTCTGGTGGGATTCCGGTTTCAATCTTGAGTCTTTTTGATAATAATTGCTGCTTGGGGAGGAGTTTGGATTTGTGAAGCTGTGTTTTACAGCCAGACAGAGATTTTATAGTCTGTTTATGACGTTGGAGACGAAGGCCGAGCGGGGACAGCCTCGCGTGAGGCTGGTTGATGTGATTGACAGGCTGGTTGAGGAGCGGGATCATAGCTGTACTGTGATTACCTGAAGCTAGAGAAAGAGCGAGAGAGAAAGAGATAGCTCTGAAATGAATCAGCCCTATTGAAGATATCTATGTCTGCTGGTTTTCCATCCATTCCTGCCAGTCTGAGCCAGTCTACCAGTGTCAACCCGACTTCCACTCAAATTGCATTTTGCAAAAAGGCTTTGAGTCCCTATTATCTGGTTCTGTATCTGCATCCTCCGGGTATCGATCAGTTCCCGACCTTTCACCCTGGCTCTGAGTAATGGAATTGCCTGTCATGAGCGCAGGACCCGCTCAAGGTCTCGTAAATGTAGTGCACGTGTTTGCACGGACTCGCCGATCGATGACTCTCTTGCTCCCGTGTCGGGAAGAATGGAACCTTCCGCCGCCGTATCTGTCAGAGCGTTATCTCGTGTTTTTCAAAGTCCTTGGAACTGAGCTAAAACCAATATTTGGAGAGCGGAATGTCTATACTTGTCAGTACAGGCTGATATACATCCTTTTGATGCCTGGTGCAGATTTTAAATTTCATCTGCAGCTGCCAGATTTTGCTCAAACAGGTGTAACACTCGTAAAGAGAATTTCTGATGTATTTTTAATGGCTTCATTTTTCATTTTTGTGTTCCTGCAAAATTTTTTTCTGGCATGAAAGGCAGCTTGAGGTTCTGAGTCATCTTTGCCTGCAAAATCCCTCTTTCAGGGCTGACGTTTGTGCTTTTGATGCGTCTCAGGTTTGTTTCCTTCTCCGAAGGCGTCTGGGTCTGTCCCGGAGATTCTTTGGACTGGGATGATGCGGCATACCGCTCAAGGGTGAGATTTCTTCCTGACAGACGAGACTGGCGTGGGGGACGCTCGGTGACGGGAAAGACTGAGGTTGAAAATAGTTCAGGGTATTACTGGAAACATTCAGAGCCTGGTGGAGGTTGCTAAAATTTGCAAAAACCTGGAACAAAAAATATAAAATTTATTTCAAGGATCTTCTATAAACAAGTCAAAAAAAGGGGGAACATTTCGCAGATGTAAATTCAACAAATTTCCCCTTAGGTGGTGAAAAGGTTAGGGTTAGTAAACTGGACTTTGACGTTAGATAGCGATGAACCAGGGCTGCAAACAAGAAACCTAGCGAAGAACAGCATACAGGACTGTGGCACAAAGAGGAAAAAGGTCTGGCTGCTTGGCATGCTAGCAGGCTAGCATTTGCCAATCAAAATCAAAAGTCCATCACAATATAGAGTAAAAGATATCTCTGCAAACTCCAAAAGATAAAAAATCTCCATGAAGCTGCCCACACGCACACATGTTGCACTCAAGCGAGCACAAAGCACCCGGAATAGCTGTGCTGCCACTTCTATTACATTCCAGTACTCGGCTGGTCCCTGTGGACATAACATACTGTTGCACTCTTACACACACAGAATTGTAATATTCATATTTTTTAGCACGCTGACACAAGTATAATCTCTACTCTTTGTCAAAATCACTTTCAAACCCTGTCTGACCTCGTGCACACTTGACTTTTTTCCTTCCTGCTTCAATTTTGTTGCGTAACGGCTCGCCGCTCGTCTCGCCCCGCAAAACGAACAATGTTGGTTCCAGCCTCGGAGATCCCTTAGCTAATCCCTCAGCTGTTTGCTGTTGGCAGCAGCCGGCCCGAAACACAAGAATAGTCTGGGCCCCGGCCAATCGTAGCACAGATCAGATATCAATTTGTCAGTCAGCAGGACAGCAGGAGTCAGCAGTCAGTCAGCGGGAGAACAGACTCTTGCGGGAAAAAGTTTAGAAAGTCTTTTTGTTTTTTTCGGTGGCCAGTGCTGTATTACGCCCATCTTTACCTTTTCCCTTTTGAGATGTGCTGCCACGAGTGTGGGCGTGTTTGCGTGTCTATATTTGCTCCGTGCGTGGAATCTGATTACTGCGGGTACAAGTTCCACACAAACAGAGATGGTTCTCGCCAGCCTTCTTGTTTCCAGTATTTACTCTCACCTTACCTCTTTCTCTGAGCGTCCACCTGGAATGTGAGTGGGAGCTTAAAATATAGAGAGAACTTGGAGCATTCTGGCTTTTTGACAGTGATATAGCTGACCCTGGGATGGGTCTCTGGGGGGGACACGGCTCTCGCAAAGTCTCCTCTGATAGTTTGGCTCCTCGGAATTTGACCCACCACCCCCGCTCAGTACCTGACAGCAGATGAGATTCCACAGCAAACTTTGAGAGCTTGTGACCGCCAATCCTGACCTTTCAAGGGAGATCAACCTTCAGGTCTGATTGACGCTAAAAGTGTCTGTCACACACAGTAACTAGATCATCATCTGCGTAAACAGTGTGACGTCACAGCTGTGATGTTACTGTATAGCAGTGAAGGCCGCTGTAATCGCTTTCTGCTCCTTTCAGATAAAAAAGGATTTTTAATCTGACGTTGGCTTCTGCCTGGAGCCATTTAAGCGAGCTAATTGATTTACTGAGTTTTTTATTCACTAAAATGGACAGCAGACTAAAGCATCAGGCATCTCTAACATCTCTGGGGTTCAAGCTGGAGGACGCAGGGTGAGGGACATCGGGGTTGTGGACATGATGGATGGCAGCAAATAGCACGGCAGGAGCGTTCACAGCTCAGGAATTTATAGATGGAACAGCACAGTGAGCGCTTGCCTGCATCATCTCCTGGGGTGTGTGTAGGTGTACATGTGTGCTTGCCCATACCCTTGGGAAGTATTTTTTTTTTGTTCTGCTGTCTTCGGAGATGTCTCATTTCCAATGGTGATGCATAAAATGTTTGGTCTGCCAGTGCTCATTATTCTGCAGAACAATGGAATGCGTTTGGCGCTCCTCGCTCCTCTGATGTATGCCGCACACTCTTCCGGGCTCGCTGTCTTCCTAACTGGTTATTACTCTTCCTGGCATGTCTGAGAAGACGAGGTGATGTTAAACGCCTCCAAAGTAATTTCTATCACATGTGACAACATTTTTATTCCTATCGTATGGAACCTGGATGAGTGTGGTCGACTTAGCCGGGATAATGTGTGCGGAGACGAGTGGTTGAGTTAGCAGCACCCTGGAAAAAAAAAGTCAATTTATCGCACTTGATATACTTATGGCAACATAACAACATGGACCTGTGAAGGTTTCCAGAAACTGAACCCGTGTAACATCTAACCTCAGCAAGCCCAGATAAATGATTGACTGGACCAATCAGAGCTCTCGCTGATAACAATAGGAGGTCAATCGCACTTCTTCTGTGTGTCAGTTTCTCCACTGTTGCTGCCATCTTTTGGTTTAAAATCAAGGATCCTTAATTTGTTTCTGCTAATTGTAATGAGTTTCTTTTTCCATCTGGCCCGTTGTCAACTTCCCTCTGTGTTTGAGTTGAGTGTTGCTGGGGCGACTTGAGTGCAGATTTGTCTTTATCAGACCTAGAAAGGCAAAAACAGAGGGTTGCGTTTGTTCTGGGGTGCCATTAATCCAAGCAAAAACATTGTTTCTATGGTATCTGCTGTATAAATAATTCCTACATGAATTGTCTCCATTTAAGGGGTTTAGCTGAAAACTAGGTGAAGAAAAAAGTTGGATAATCATTCATACCAGCGTGACCTCTGGCAGAGCGCCACTCTCCATATCTAACTGCCTTCAACTTTATTTGGCTGTCAACTTAAAAGACTGTGACTGGGAAGGCTGCTGGGACGGACACACACACACACACACACACACACACACACACACACACACACACGGGGACACACACACACTCCCATATGGCATCATTTAAAACTCCCGGCATCCCGTGTTTGTGTTTATTGGGACAACAAAGCCCACTCCTAGGACACAACAGACTTGAAGAGCTTCCCGTTTCATTTAACAAACATGCTAACAATTCAGTCCGTGGCTATTATTGCACTGATCGGGGGTAAGTAGGGGGTCATGGCTTGAGTGGGTGCTGGCGTATATTTAGCCCACTATGTGAGCACTTTTGTCTGTCCAAAGCCTTGATGGCTAACCAACCCTTGTTCCCGTTTGATACAGGCGTTGTGTTATGTGCTTCAATTTAATCCTCTGATAAGGGATATTGGCTCTATCATGAATTAATAGGGGGATTACTATTGTAACAGCCCCAAACTGGTGGAGCTGCAGAGCCGAGCTAACAATTCATGTTGTTGAAAATAATTTTAAAATCTTTTCTTTCTCAGTTATTCACAGATCAAAAAAACCTGGGGGTTTGCTGTCTCACTTGGCACTGAACTAAACTCCAGCCCAGGCAGAAAGTGACCTCTAAATGGAGGTCACTTCCTGTAATAAATTCTGTTGCACGAATGCGCATCAGCAGCGAACAACAAGGCACCACACGCAGACACACACACACACACACACACACTTGTTCCCTCGCTAATGGTGACCCGCTGTAGAGGTGTTAGCGCTCCGCTCCCTGGGCCCGCTCATAATAACAATGAAAAATGGCCTCACGCCACTCGGCCTCTACTAGCTTGTGCGCGCCTGGCGAGTTACTCTGGGTTTCTTGGTGGCTCTTTGCGTGTGCGCTCCATTTAACCATCCATCCTCTGTCCAGGCTTGAACTCACTGAGGGGAAAATGGGAAACAATCAGAGGCAAATTGCCACGCAGCCGCCACCGCCTGCCGCACAAAAATAAAAGGGGAAGCGCCGCTGTGTCACCCGGCGCTCACTGGTGGTAAGCGTGCAGCAGCTCGCTGATGGATCCGGAGCCGAAATGATGCTCACTGATAGCGCCGTGTCTGTTTCAGTCCTTGGAAAGATAGATTGAGCGCCCCTGCGCGAGTCAGAGATGAGCGTCTGGCAGGCGGGCGGCGTTGATGTATTCGCGGCGCCATTCGTGCTGACTGGAGCGCAGTTTTGAAACACTTCTAGAAAATAGCTTGAACAGTCAAAACAATGTCTGACAGCTGCCAACTCTCTGGGCGCGGAGACCAACTGTGTAAAGCGAACCCGCCGTACGCCGCCGCTTCCTCCTCTTCTAATGGAGTGCGAAAACAGCTCGGCCGAGCCAGTTTCTCCAGGGTGAGTCATCCAGCGTGAGATCTGTTGCTTTTGGGCCGGGAGTTGCCACGTCAGCGGCCACCTTAATGGGGAAGCGCTGCACAAAAGAACCAAGACAGGTTGGAGGTCGCGGAGGTCAGCTTACAGGTGCAGACTTTTCTGCTGATTGGCAGTTCTGTGTCCAGAATTGTGCAGCTCTGCGGTTCTGTACCAGTTGGGTTGAACTAAGCTAGCCTCTTTTTCTAAAAGCTGCCTGGCTGACAGCACAAATGTAATTAGGTGATTTATTCTGGTATGTGCACATCTGTCCTGGATGTTGTGAGAAGATTCCCATCGTGATGTTTTCATTCTCATTGTTGTTGCATTCTGAGGATTCTTAATCAGTGAGAACGACACAGAGCAGCTTGGTGTCTGACTGCTAACGCTGACAGGTAGCACCTGTCCCGCCCTCCAGGACCAGATGGACGGTGGCCTGCAGCACCTGCCCGACTCGGTGGAACTCCGTGCCAGGTCTCAGTCTTGGCACCGAGGCTTGCACACATGTGGTCAAAGCACGTTTGGTTTGAAACTTGGTACGAAAATCAAAAGCGTAGGTTCGCTATATTTGCAGTAGAAAAGGTTTTTTTATTGGGGTCAGCAAGAATGTTGTCTGTCTGCAAAGAAATCCCAGATGAGACTCTAATTCTATCTCAGTCTGTACGCTTATGTAAGCTTTAGTTATACTTGGCTATGCTAACTAGCTGCTGTTTAGACTTTTCATGCCACAAAATCTGACACTAATTTGAGATTTTAGTGGGTTTTTTTTTGTCACGCACAAGCTCACAACTGGCCTTTTGCACGTATTGTCAGCTACAGGTGCCCTTTAACCCCTTCGGGCTACTAAAGCTGGACGGTAAAAAAGATTTTCTAGCAGTCAGTGATGGTGTTGGTTGCAGTGCTAAAACAAAAAAGATAACATTGCAAGAATCTTTTCAGTGTCCCGTCAGGAATTGGGACGGGGCCCAGGAGCAAAATAGCTGTGTTCTTACAGCTTTGAACAGAGAACAATTACGAATTGGCTCCAAATGGGCCCAAAAGGTTTGATTTAGACGGTTGAGAGTGACGTTTCGCTCAGCACAAAAATTGGCAAAACATGCATTAAAGTTTGAAGTCTACAAAAAATAGATACAGCTACTGTTGCAGCACAGAGACAAAAATGTAGAGAGAAGAAAAAAAGACAGTCATAACCTGCTGCTGGAAAAATAAAATCACTTTCTGGTGAGCTCCCGTCGAGATCAGCACTTGAGTAGTTGTATTTTTACCCTGCAAAGTTATCCAATCAAAAAAGTATCAGAACAAACAAAATACTTATTGTAATCATCAAAAAGTGGGTCTGATTAGTGTTTTTTGTGGCTACAACTCAGCCAGTAATGGCCACAGATAAAGAAAATGTAATTTTATTTTAAAACATTTAAACATTCATATACGCAGTGTTGGAATGTGAACATTTAGTTTACTCGTGTGTTTGGAGTTTTTATGGATCTTAAGTAGTCTGTTTGTTGTGGAGGATCTGAGAAGAGCACCAGCACAAACCTCCTGTCTGGCTGACAACCAGAAGAAAAGAGCATCATTGTCTTGGTGGATGGCTGGACTGATTGCCTTTTTGTCCTGTGACAAATGCACTCCACGTGTGACAGCTGTGGGCCTGCTGCTTTGTCGGGGCGCAGAAGAGAGTGGAAACGAGGGTGGCGAATGCAACGCCACTGCCTCTGGAGGCGCCTCTAGGAGCTGGGAGGTGCTCATGGTTGTCGCTCACTCAGCAGGACTGTGTCAGCAAACAAGGATTCGCTGCTCTAGCCTTAGCAAGAATAAAGTTTTTCCACGGGCAGGATTCAGACTCTACTGTCGTGCATGGATGCTGTTTCGGGATCAGCAGGTTTCCCCATTAAAAGCTGGCCAGAACCCCCCCCCCCTTCCATCCCCGGTCCAAGTGTGACTGTGGCGCTTAAGCAGGCGTTTGCTGGAATGGACGCTGGAGTTGAGGACTATCTCTGCTATGCGAGGAGCGCTGGGGCCAGTGTCAGGGTCGGTGTATTTTTAACCACGCGTGCACTCATGCAAACCGCAACGCCATGTGTCACCTGCTCGACCCCGTCAGCTGTTGAATAACTGTGACGGGGGAGGGGAGGGCCGACGCCCAGGTATGTTTCATGCGTCCCTCTGGATAATTGCGTTTCTTTTCTCTTCAGTCGGTAGATAAAACACTTAGACACAGACACAATACCGGCAGCTGAAGGTGCAGCGGTTGCTCGTCTATTCTGCCCGAGAGAGCCAGAGGTGGTCGTCGATCAATACTCGGCTGATATTGATGCAGCTACAGTGGTTATTTGTTCTTGGACCCTCTGGCTGCAGACGTTCCTCCGATAGGTGAAGGCCTGATGGAGGTCTTTCAATATTCTCTTCCTTGTCTGGTCCCAGCTGCTGCGGTTCAGATTGCGGCAGCTGAATTCACCTCCACACGCGACTAATTGTGGGGCGCTTTCCCCCCACCTCCCCGTAGCCCGATTACAACACCACAGCTTGGCCGAATGATCAATCTTTTCAAATTTCTAGGAAAGCTTTTGAAATTTTAATTCCTAAACACAAAGTCTACTCTTGGATAATTCCCAAAGCATTGACCAATCTCAAAGCTTCTTTATCTTTATTTTTTTGGCAATTTTGCACAGTGCAAACTGCGTTTTAAGGTCAGCAGATGTTTTTTCCCCCACTCTCAGTAGGAACAAATGCCTGTCCTTGGAGCCTGTGTGACAATGGAATGGTTGGTGCAAGGACCAGGAGAGGAGTGCAGGCATGTGCGCTGCATGTACCCGTGCATTTATCTGTTCTCTGTCGCACACCACTACCTCGCTGGCCGTGGTAAAATGGGGGCAGTGCAGGCTGGCATTTCAAAGTTTCCTTTGTTGCTTGACAACCGTACAGGCTGTAGAGTAAACATGGGTAACGAGGGTTTGCGCGCGCGTGCCAGTCCCGTTTTAACTTTCTAGTGAACACTCAGGCAGTGGCCAGCTTAGAATCCACCCCGTGGTCTAATTTTGGAAGAGGTGTGGTGTTGAAGGTTGCGGCGAGCGTCACTGGTGTCAAGCGAAGAAGAAGAGTTGACAATGAAGAAAAGCTCCTGAGCTGTAGAATATTTATTGGGGATTTAGGTGCTTTCGAATGATAAATTGAAACTGGTGTTAAAATAAAGCACCCACCAGTTTTGTCCTTTTCACCAGCAGCTGAAATTTATTCCCACAGAAACACAGAGGAGACGTTGGACAGTTCGGGGAGAGCGACCTTAAACATGAAAAAGGGCCCCTTCTCCTTTCATCGCCCCCTGCCCGGCGTGACGAGCACAAACATAACTCTGGCGTTTTATTGTGTGCGAGTGTCTATTGTCTCAGTCTATCACAGATATGAAGTCTGGCAGAGATCGGATTGCTTTCGCGGCACCTGCGTCCCCTCTAAGGGCAGACATGGGGGCCTGCTTTGATTTGCTGGGTGATTTCCAGTACAGCTGTTTTGCTGGGCGCCTGTGGGAGGGGGGCTGATGAAAGGATTGACAGAAGCAGCCCATTTTTGCTCTGAATCAATCAGGCCCCGGCTTGTGTCCGTCCAGCTACTGGATAATCTGACTGGCTGTCTGGCAGCCTATCAACTTTTACGCTCCTTAACTTTACTCTTATCCCAATCGACATCCATCCCTTATTTTATTTTATTGTATTTGCTTGTTGATGGATGTGTGGCAATTTTTCACGCTGCTGCCGGCCTCTCGGAGATGACATTTTCTTTTCTTTCAGGCAGTTCACTTTGCTGTTTTTTTCAGAAATAAAGTAAAATCAGAATTTTTATTCTTTCTTCAGCATTTTATTTCTTTATTTTGGATAAATGCTTCTATTCTGTTTGTTTCTTGTGATTTGTTTCCATTTACTTCCTCTCTTTCTGCCTGTCATCGCGAGCCTGCATTTTCATCATCTGAAATTTAGCACAGTTTGTAGTATTTGGTCAATCTAGCTAGTTCCAAATGTTTGGTTTAGAGTTAAGGTTAGGGGCAACAACCATAATCTTTTATAAATATTTAATTTTTGTCCGGTCAGCCAGTCTACAAATCTCATTATGGAGTCCTGATTCACGTCCATACGTGTATTCCTCTGTCATCTTTACACTGCTACTTTTTTAATGCATTGCTGCTGGTTACTGAAGGTGGCGGTCGGGAAAGCTGTCTAGTCAACGCTCGCTGCGGTAAATTCATTTTTCTTGAAAGAGTGTCTTGGTCGTGTCGTTTTCGGTCTTGTTTACACTTGCCCCTCAGGAGTTGGAGCTACTGTTATTACCCCATAAGAGTGATTACAGGTTTCCCCTCATGTGGTTACTGGTTGTTGCTACTTAGTCTTGTTCTTAATCTAGAAGAGCTAAATGAGCATCATTAGCATTCTTGCTACGTGCTGAGAGCCTTTGTGTCTTTGTCAAGATATGGATGAAATATACTTATTCTCATCAGCTGTATAACAGGTGTAAATAAGATGATATGAGACATCAAATGTGCTTTAAAGCTAAAATAGAAACGGGCTTAAACTATGCTCCCTTTGA
The DNA here is from genome assembly GCA_000180735.1 of Tetraodon nigroviridis. Lineage (NCBI taxonomy): Eukaryota > Metazoa > Chordata > Actinopteri > Tetraodontiformes > Tetraodontidae > Tetraodon > Tetraodon nigroviridis. The sequence continues at coordinate 591,880 of CAAE01014553.1, forward strand.
GAAAATGCACCAATTGGTTACATGACTCAGCAGTGATCCAGACATCCTGCTGTGCGTATTTGCAGAGCGGCAAAATGCATAATCTTTTCAGAGCACGACTGATTAAAGACAAGAAAGGCAGCAGATACGGAGGGCGAGGAGGTGTGAGCCATTTTTAGATCCACAGATGTTCACACATGTTCGTCCGAGACGAGTCATCAGGGCAATTTGGTTTTTATTGTTTTTCTAGCCCGGGTGTAACTAGGATCTGAGGTTGACTCGCATCACGTGTTGTCATGCTAAAGTCCAGACCAGTTAGTGCACCCTACATCTCAGGAGAAGAGGTATGGAAATCACCTTGACAGCTTTATCGCAGGTGTTGTTGGAAAGTCTTTTTTCTCCTTCCCCGTTGAGACCCCAGCTGCAGTGTTGAATACTAAAGTGTTCATATCAACTGAGACATATGCCGAAGATGCTAATTCATTAGCAAACGTGGTATTTAGAAATATCATCCGTGGCCGTGATTAATAGCGCTGGGCTGAATTTACGCTGAGCGATTAGGCTCTTGCCTCAAATCGTGCCGAGGCTGTTGTCGCTAGCGTACCCCTGAACTTTTAGATTTGATGAAGGAGCATATTGCTGAGATTTATTTACCCTCAACACAAGGCTGGCGAGTAAAATCGCCACGCTGCAAAGTCTTTTATACACTTCGATTGGAAGCGAATCGTAACTCAGGCAGTCCATCAAGTTAGTTGCCGCCGTGTTGAGCACTGATTGAGGATGGTAATTAGACGTGTTAATTGTTTTCATTAGTCAGGGCTGGAGCAGCCAGGCTCAGCGGGGGAGGGTGTTAAGATGACCCCCCCATCACACAGCCCACAGATGGTATCTCCTTCCTTACTATGTGACCTCGTCTGATAGAGAATCTGCTGGATCTCTGACCCGCGAATGACCTCCTTTGTATCTGGCGTGGACTCAATATGGTTCCACAGTGGCAGCATTAGCTGGCATTAAATAATTAACTCTGGGGTTAGACATGATTTGCAGCAGGAGGAGGAAGCGTAGCGCTGCATCATGCTCCTCTCCCCGTTTAAAAGCCACTTATGGGGCCACGAAATTGCATTTACAAGCCGATCCTGTCAGGCTCTTTACTGCTATAAAAGGAGCGATAACGGCTGTGGAATCTTTCGGTCACAGCAGAGCCATAAATATGTTGATATGGTGAATAAAAGGGATGACCTGCGGTGATGAGGTATACGCTTGTTCTCAGCAGGGGTCTTCGGAAGGAGGCATGGGGGGGAGGGGCACCGAATGTACCGTCTGTCTGTTCGGGTGTAGGCACATGGCAGATTTCTATCAGAATCCATTTGAAGCCTGATTAGTTCAACCTTAGAACAGCACTTTTCCCACCTAATCACGCCAATTTATTCATGCACAGGTGAGCTGAATTTATTTAGTCTCTTTAAAAGAGTCATCACGGGTCACACTCGTCGCTACAGCCGGAGGTCTCGGGGCTAAACGCTTGGCGGAGTGCATCGTCCACCTTCCCCTGGTGTCAGTGTTAAAAATTCACACTTGGGTGCTCGCTCTTAGCCTTTTAGCGTAATGAGCATGCTGCTCATAACACTTATCTGTAAGTGACATTTTATTATTGGCCAGATTAGTCTCACACATTACTATGTGCGACCAGGGGACTGACATCTGCGTGACCCCTCACAGTAAATCCCCCTCACCTCAGCCTAATGGGAGGAGATTCTCGTCACTTTTTTTCTGCCTTTCCGCTTTCTTCTAATGACACTTTTTATCTTTTTATGCACAGTGAGCTAAAAGCAAAGATTGTCTGTAGGCTGTTTTGAATGAGGTTATCGAGGCTGAGTGTTCTCATCATTTTAAAAGCAAAGTGCTTCAATCCAGAGAAACTGGACTTCTGTTCCTTGTTAGAATTTCAAAGATGCTAATTTGTTTTCCTTTTACGAGTAAAGGTTTTCTTTTAACCCTTTGCCCTCTGCTCTTAGGTGAGTTCTTCCTGTTGCTGAGAGAAACCGCTTTCATCTGATTAGATGTTTAGACCAGCTTTATTCTTAGACATGAATTTTAATAAAACATCAAAGTTTTAATACTCTGTCTTTGTGAGCAGCATCCTATAGCAATTTAGCCACCCGATTGAAGTCTTTTAGCTGCACATCAGTGAAGATGGTCGGAAGACGCATCCGGTGACCTCTGCATAATGTCCATAATTACGACAGCTGCTGATAGACGCTGCTACTTCGCCGACGCCGCAGCAAAAACACACAAACACCAGGGCCGCTATGCAGGCTCGTCTAAGTCAGCGCTGCTCCCAGAAATAGCTCTGATTGGGCCCTGAATAATTCAATGTCGTATTTTCCCCCACCTCATCCAAAAGGACTCAGGGAGCAATTGATGAGAGTGGATGAATATTTAATAGCGCTGAGTTTCTTGGACAAGCCGAGTCCCTGGATGACAAGCTTCAAGAAATCAAACAGAGGAGAGCAGAACGAGGAAAAGGAGGTTACGCAGCGAGGGGTAGCACAAACACCCAGAGAAGATCCCAGTTTAGATGCAGGCTGAGGCAAACAGATCTGCAGCGGCGGGAGCGGACACACTTTCCCCCATGTTTACTGTGGCTGTTTCAAGGCTAAACACGTGTTTTTGAATAGAACTGTGAAACTTTACCTCTCTGTCAAGTTCATTTTTGATTGAAGTTCCACATCTGTAATTTGTCATGTTTAAAAAAACTGCAGAATTGTCCTTTTTGGGTGAGCCAGGTTTCATTCCAGACATAGAATTTGTCTGGAGCAGCGTCACGGTCCCCTTGACGGGACGGTCTATCAGCAAACGCTGCTACACTGTCCTCCAGAGATCTGGGAATGGCGCTGGAGTTCCTCAAATCTAAATGTGATCTGACGTTGGTCCCTGGAGGCCCGACACAGACCCCGTAGAGTTAGAGGGTGGTTTAGATGTGGAAGGGATTTGAGACTTAGTTCTTCTTTTAAAAACATAATTATGACTTTAGAGCCAGTCATTAGGTAATAGTTTTGGAAGCTGTCAAACAGGCCTGTGGATCAGAAGCTGATCAACCTTTAAAGCTCCTCTCCCTTCGACTGCTCTCAAGTGTGATTTCCACTGTCACTAACTACCCTTGCAGGATGGATAAATATGGATTCTTCTTTATCTCTTCCAGGCATTTTTTTTTGTGTTTTAGTGTATTTGTATAGTAATTCTGTCCACTACAGGGAACCATTAAGTGTACAGTGTTCTACTTATTTGGAATATTTTACAGTATCATCGTTAGAAACATTTGATTTATAGAAGCTGAATATTTTGCAACGGTTACAAAGACCAAAAAAAAAAATCAGACAGGCTAGAAAAAATATAGATATGAACTTCCGTGATTGATGAGTACATTCTAAGTTCACGCAACAGAAACAGAAAGTTAAATGAGTTTCTTTACCTTTCACCCATGCAGAAAAGCCAAAAGGTGAGATGAAATGTTCACCATGTTTATTTATGGATATCCGCTTTTTTTTTTTTTTTGTCCAAAATGAGCAATCACAGATGGAAAGGTCAACCTTGAGCTAACGCTGCGCATTACGGCCGAGCAATAATTGCTTTTCTCACATTAGCACCTATTGTAATGAAATCTTGGCGGTGCTCCGCACTGAGTGACAGATTACGCCACGGTTCAATCACACAAGCACGGACGTAGGGGTTTGGCAGCAGGTGGCCAGGGGTCAATTGCCTTTTGTTGAAAAGCGTAGCTCTCCAGAGTCTTTGCATAAATCACGAGTATCATTTTAACTAACAGGGCCACTTTATCACCAAGCGTTTGCGTGGTTAGACAGTAATTGTATGAAGTGAGAGTTATTGTCTAAGAAAAACGAATGAATAGAGTGTAATGATTTGTAATGTGCTTAAAGACATGCGTTATAGCTGTGCTGGATTCGCCAACTACATTTTCTCGTCTCTGAATATATATATTTTTTTGTGTGCTAGCTCCAGTACGGCTAAAGCGCCATTCCTTATTTTTGTCACTCAGATCTTTGAAACCCAACTGTGTTAATCATGGTTTATGTGTGGGAGACATCAAATCTCCCTTGACTTCCTCTACCTCACCCGCTGGGTTACACACAGTCTCACACACCCACACAAACACGCACGCATCTTTAAAGGGCACCTTCACTGCAGCCGCTTCGTGTACAAGTCTGACCATGGGCGATCCGTTATCCACTGAGCTCCGCTGGGGAGAAGAATTCTGACACGTTCCCATTACCGTCGGGCACGTTACATTTTTATAATGTAGTGGTGGGTAATATTTAACCAATGTCCCGGGAAATAGCTGCATAGCGTAGACAGCAGCTCTATACTTTAGCAAGGTCTCCAGGAGAGATGGGTACTCGCGTTAATGAATTTAGTAGATGTTCAAATTAAACTCTACAGCATGTTGAGGCTCAGATTTCCTCAAACCATTAGCACACACAGCTAAAAAATAAGGAAAGTTTACTCAAAGTTTGTAGAAAAACGAGGACGGTGTGTTTATGGCCACATGCTATATTTGACCAGAGTGGTATTTCAGACTGTCCAGGTCAGCAGAGCTCATCGTTCTTTAAATACTGGCCTTTGCAGCACATGCAAACCCTGCAGGTCTTCTTCATGCTCTCCTGCCCAGTGTCACATCTGACATCCAGCTGATTCGGCCTCAGAAAGACTGCATGTAGAACCACAGCCGAGCCGACCTCTTTGCGGATCAGTGTCGTCAAGGCGACAGAAGGAAATAAAAAGGAAGCGCTCGTCGACTGCCAGCACAAATATATATTCTCTCTGTCATTGTACGGGCCCGATAACCAAAGCGACAGACCGTAAACACGGTTTCCTTTGCCGTTTCCTGTTCAGATGTCACAGCAAGTGTCTCATTGATGAGCCGGTTGAAAATCGACGCGGCCCGTCAGATTAACATCTGACCCGGCTTTGAGTCGGGCTGCAGTGCGGTTCCACAGATAACAGCCAACAAGGCTAATGCCAGCCAAAACCGGTTTTGTGGATGAATCAGCTCGGCCCTGAAAGGCAGTAAGCCGACATTACGCCAGATAAAGACGTTTGGAAGAAACCTTCTCGGGAGATTGTGAAAGCCGATTCTCCACACCCAAGAATGATGGCTGCACGCGTGTTGCATGTTACATCCTCATTCACGCCACAAACACGGCTGGCTCCAGAAGACCACATTGTTTCTATTTTATGAGCGTGTTTTAGCAACTACCCACAGACCTTTGAGTAAGTAAAAAAAAAGTGCTTTGTGATGGAAAAAGGACACATTTGTGCCCAATTGTTAGCATCAAGTTAATGAGTGCAGGCGGTCAAAAAAGAGTAACTTCCCCAACGTATAAGTGAGCTGTTTATTCAGCAGGACAGTAACGAGTGCTTATGTCCGCTAATCCCCCGTCCCTGAGGGGCCTGGCTGATGAAGACTGACGCATAAACCACCTTCACCGCCATGCAACACACACACTTCCCCGACTCTCCTCTTTATCCAGCATCTTGGTGCACGGTCACGCCTGCTCCAGTTTGAGCGCAGCGTGTGTTGGAGGACAGAAAAAAGAAGAAGAAAAAAAACCCTTCTTTTGATCACTGGATACCACCTGCCCGCTGTTCTCCTCCTCCCCACATCAACTACCCAGGCAGTTGCTGATGCACGATTAGAATAATGTGGCAGAAAACAAGGGTGGCACGTTCAGGGCGGCAGATGATTTATTTGACCACAATTGGAGTTGACAAAACAGCTGATAAAGTTTACTTCTTCTAAACTTTGGTCAAAGCCAAACAGTCTGAACTCTTCATTCTTGTGGGCTAGTTTTCCTGGATCAAACGCAAACATTCAGATCTTTCTTAAACATCGAATCAGGAGAGTTTCATTAGCTATCATTGACATCTCGCTGTTGTTTTCTTTGGCAGTTTTGTGTTTTCCAGACTCCCTTTAACTCCTCCCCGTCGTCTGGCAGCTGCTCACTCGCTCTTCTCTATAATTCCCGGGTTTGGTGGTCTCAAAATAATGCTGAGTGCACCATCCCCAGATGTGCCTCGTACGTGCCTGTGCAGTCATTTTGTTTTGGAAAAAAACGGAGTTAATTAGAGGCAGCAACAGCAGTTGCGTGTGTTTCTGTGACGGCGTGTGGATTCTCCGTAGCTGGCTCCATCTGCCTGATGATAAATGCTAAGAGTGCTGTGAAAGCGTGGCCCTGTCTGCATCTGCCTCTACTAAAATGACACCAGAGACCGACCTACTATATTTCCACTCTACCGCCTGAGACCTCTTTCATCTCTCCTCACTTATCTGCCTCCCTTCCTTTCATTCCACGCTCACTTTTTCATCGCCGTCCAGCGCACTGATGTCATAGATACAATCTGCCGATCAGCAGGTGGATACAGAAGAAGGTACTGTCTGATTACAGAAGCCCTGAAACTTCTTTAAAGCGCGCCTACAGATGCCTCGTTTTTCCTGTCTTTGTACGATCTGTAGCAGATAAAACCAATCTTTATTCTCATAAAATGAGCAGCGGAGGAATGAGTTTTTTCCCGCAGTGGCTGCAGAGTACACAGTGCCATCTAATGAGGGGCCTGAAACCACAGTGCACACACTTCAGAGTCCAATTTTCTGACAGAGATAAACCCAACTGCGGGAGGACGGCTGCTCCAAATCATTGAATCTTACCAGAAAATGAAAAGCTTTGTCCGACCACTGTGTTTAGCAGTTGGATCAGGTAGATGGGATATCAAACTCAAGCCTGTTGAGCCCACCAGGATCATTTCCTTCTCAGACGCTAGAACAATGCTCAGCTGTAGCCACAACTCACATTTTTAGCAGGCCTGGCTAATTGGACGCAGACGTGCTAGTTGAAATCCTAACGGCGCCATCCAGACCCTGGCAACAAACTCCATGGACAAATCATACCATCGTCTTACCGCTTCTAATCGTGGCGCTGCAGGTGCATGA
>CAAE01014553.1:603791-614543 GCA_000180735.1 Tetraodon nigroviridis
CCTGTAATTATTGCCTTCCTTCCCCCCTTTTTCCTCTATTTGCAAGGTCACTTCCCTCCCATTGTGCTTCTCTCGAGCGCTTCTGAAAAGGCTCGTTCACACCAGTTATCAGGCTTTTGTAAATATTTAGTGCGCGCTTTCGGCTATGTGTCACATCATTTTCACTCGCTGGGTAATTCACTGGGGGATTAGCATGGGTCTGGATATCGTCCTTGATGTGGAGGGATGCAGCCTGTGAACATTCACTGGTCGCCACATCCCCTTATTCCAGAAAGCTGTTTAAATCTTATTTTGGCTTATTTCATGCTATAATCTCCTTCTTTAAGATGGTGTATTTCATAGGTTCTCCAACTTTTCTGGCCTGTGTACAAAATCAACATAAATAATACCAGCCAGTGCAATGTTTTCTCGGTTAGCTCGACAAAAACCTCTTACAAGACGCCAAAAACATTGTCAAAATAGATTTTTGAAAGTCATATCAAGTGTTTTGCTTTTTTTTTTTTTTATTTTTTTTTATTTTTAGCTCTCTGCTACTCAGTGTAGCAAAGTTAGTCAACTAAAGCTTCGCTTAAACTGAGGCCAGTAGACGTCCTGCAGTTTGAACCTAGAATCCTCAAAGAAAACTTATTAAATATGGTAACATCATTTTAACTTATTTGTAAATTAAATTTTAATTACCTATTGTGACAGGAGTGTTTTTTCAGGCAGCATAAAGCCAGTTTCTTTGGGACTTTTGTACAGTTTTTTTTAGCAGTTTTTCTGTAATTATGTGTTTTCTGGTGCCGTAGTTTAAATGTCATTTATTTCAGTTTACAAATAGGAATTATTTCGCCTCAGTGCGTGCAGTCACACAGTATTTTCTTCTTTATGCGCTGTGTTATGTAACTTCACAGACGCTTGCTAGATGCAGCGGCAAACTGTGTATAGTGGAGCATTCTCGGCGAGCACTTGAGATTGGTTGATAGATAGATTTCACACTCTGGTGGTTTGTTCTTCATGTTGGCTTTACACCAGCTTTGGTGTTTTGTCAGGGAGCGTATCAGGTGATTATTCCACTCGGCTAACGCCGGGGGGCTCGGGGGGGCAGCGGTACAGGGTACAACAGGGGAGCGTGGAGACAGTTATGCAGAAGCAAATATTAGATACGCAGATGGGTAACAAAGCTAATTCAGATCTTTATTCAGGTGATGGATGTGAGGAAACAATGTCAGAAGTAAGCCGGGATCACGGCTGTGGTCACAGCATGCTAATTTCATTTAGCTTTATGCAGGTCATGCGTTCTCTACACGGTTGATTGCTGCAAACTGCTGCTGCTTTCAACTCGGTGTCCGGCTGATGTTGGTCCACTTTAAAAAAATTCTATTACTCAGAATATCCTCCCTGATCTACATTAAAGATTTTATCATAAAAAAAAGATTCATGATCGTTTCTGATGACCTTCCGCCTCTTTCATTTACAAAAATCACTGATGTTTGATGTCGGCTTGAGTAGAGCAGCGACAGTGAAGGTGAATCCTGATGCTAATTCATAACCCGATGTGCTTCAGCCGTCTCTTGCAGAGGTGAGAGGAGACCAAACTGGACTGCAGACATTAAACTGGAGTATGGAGTGACATTTAGAATGCATTTCTCCCCAAACTGACTTCACATGAAGCTCTTTGTATCCTCACCTGCCCCCCTTTGACCTCTCTGACCTCTGTGCACAGCCAAGGGCTGAAGTCTGCCTGTGGCGGGCTTTGGCCTCAAAGCAATTAGCCAGAGAACCGCAGCCGTCCGTGAAAAACACTCACTGACCCCACTTGGGTGTGTGTGTGCGTGTCCAGACGTTGAAAAGCCTGGTATTTTGAGTGACGGTTGAGGCAGCAAAACCTTGTTCCTGCGCTGGACCTGCCCATGTCATCAGCACAGGACCCCCACCTCTGCGGGATAAAAGCTTGTTAGAATAGGATGGAGACAGAAATACGGTCTGAATGACTGTCGCTGATGGCTGGATTTGTGCTCACACACTTGAGTTTGTCTTCATGACCGATGGAAAAGAAATTCTTGTACTGCTTTGTGAGGACTTTTATAGGCATATTGGGTGACACACAGCCTTACCCTAACTCTGCCTATTCCAACTAACCCCCGAACCTAGATCAAGTCCCACCTTAACCTTAAAACCACGTCTTAACCTTCAAACAGTCCATTGAAGTTGTAAGGACCAAACAAAAATGTCCTTACTTCTAAAACTGTTACTATGCTAGTAGAGTAAGTATTTTGGTGCCCCAGTGTGGAGCAAGAACAAAACACAGAGACACACACACACACACACACACACACACACACACTGACACAATTACTCACTCGTAGTGCCTGGTATCAATGACAGGGTCAGACAGCTTGACTACTCCCGAAGTCATTTTTTCCGGTTCAAATTCTGGACTAAGAGGAGCCTCCTCCGCCTGCGCATCAGCCCACCACACACATGCCATCATGTGCGGTGTACCAGCATGTGCCCAATCATTTGATCTCATGCCCAGGTGCTGTTTGCATTGGTTATGCCCATGTTTGGCTCAATTGCGTGGCGTGAGGCAGCAGCTCATTGCAGAGACCCAACACAGGGAAGCGTGAGCTCTAACTCACTCAGCAGGAACAATCTTCTCCCTCAAGCTTGCACTAAAATGCTTCACTTGGTGGACCATAAGCATCCGAACCGCTGGTCGTCCTGCTCAGGTTGATGTCAGGAGCGGAGAGCCAGACGGATTTCTGGAAGAACCTCTGGGAACACTAAGAGGTTGTTTCTTTTCATGCCATTTTCCTCTTTGACCTGCTGAATTTGGCCCAGTTTATGTGATAAAATTACATGCTGACAGAGAGCGGAGTACTCACTGCTCCCTGTTACTGCTCTGTGTTCCCGCTGACAAAACATGCACTAGCAAAAAAGTGTCTGCACGCTTTCAGAGCCCTGTCTGAGTGTCGCCGCCCAGCGTGTTTTCGACTGCTTCTGCTGCGTCATCTGCACGCGCATGTTCATGCTGTTGCGAACACGCCACAGTTAATGCATGAACACACTTGAAATGCTCGTTTTAACTCTGCTGATGAATTCAGGAAAATGGAGCTAAAGAGTCTGAATTTTTGGCACTGTCTTTTTTTGGTGTCTGGCGTTGGTCCTGGCGGGGATGCTGTGGCCTTTTCTCCTCTCCTCAGCCGCCACGACCGCCGCCACTGCTGAGCGGAGCATAACCTCAGGGATGCTCTCACAAAGAGAGTGACTAATGAATGTGGAAAATGAGAATACCAGTTTGATGAACTCTGTTACTCAATTAATGCAATTAATTTTCCTGTGGCGCTGCTGAGTAAAATGGAGTCACGGATGATGAAGTTGTGCTATCGCACTTTTTATGGAGGAGAGAGTGAGGGAGAGAAAGAAAACGAGGGAGCGGGGATTTTTTTGTGTTTGTTACTGGAAAAAAGAAATTGTGGTTTTGCTTGCCGGGTGCACAAGCCGAGCTTTGTTCAACTTATCGCTTGCCAGCTAACAACGCTCACATCTGATTTACTCTGTAGCGAGGGACAAATCCACAGACGAGCCTCCATGAAAGGTCAATGCTCTTTCATATTTTCGTAAAGAAACGATAAGGAAGAATAGAATACACCCGGTTTGATAGAAAGACAAATTACTAGTATCTCCTGTAGGAAACCTTTCAGTCTGCTGCATTATGAAACAGTTTCTGATAAAAAAAAGAGAAACAACAACAATTACAACAACAAAAACTGAGCATAAATGGAATCTTTTTTTCTGGTTTTATCAAGGTAATCAAGCCTAATTCTTCAAAAAGCGAATACCAGTTTGATGCAAAACATATTCAATTGATGCTATACTTTATACTGTGTTAAATTTGGCATTACCCTGTTTTATTATTGATAAAGTATTATTATTGAAAATTGTGAATAATTGATTTGCACCTGTCAACCAGCAGAGCGTGTCGCATCAATAGTCTTCGACCTGGACGACTCAAAAAGTTCACCTAAATGTCAGCATTTTATATTTTTTTCAGGTCAAAAAGTGCAAAATTCAGATTGACTTGTTTTTTTTAGGTGAAATTAGTGGCAGCAAATTGCAAAATTCTTTTTTATTACTTTCCAAAACAGCAGATTAACGAGCTTTAGGAACAGATTGTGGCTGCAAAATATTTTAATTGATTTTGATTGTGACTTGTTGAATTGTATTAGTCGAAATTACTACACGTGATGTGATGTGTTTCAGCCATGGTAGCATTCTGAACTTGGTATTACTGATGCGTACTGAAAAACATCAAAGAAAAAGAATGGTGCTTGTTTCATTTAGCAGGCTTATCTTACCTTGCTAATTGTGCCAAATAAGCCTCTTTATTGGCACCACACTCTTGTGTTAATTGGCTGGCACTTTGTTGATCTTTCATCACCCAATTTTGCTCTAACTGTGAGTAAGAACTTCAGTTTTTATTGCTGTTAATGCTATTATCTTCAAGCTTATTGGTGTGATTCTGCAAAAGATGCTTCCCTAATGTTTATTTAATTTTTCTTTCTATTCCCATGAGGACAATAAGCGATCAGTTGTGTACTTGTGTTTTTAATTACATCTTTTTTTTTAAATTCATCTTGCATTGTCTAAAATATTGATGCTTAGCCATTGCTGACACCTTCTATAAATGGCTTTAATTGTAGTTTTCTTCAGTTACAGAATTGCTGCTTTTAATATTTTATGTTCAACACATCTTTTTGAAAAGCCACAGTTTCAAGGATCAGTTTCGACACAGATCATGTTTTTCTGAAGGCGGTTGGCTGGTTCAGCCTCCAGCCGCCCTCTCAGACCTGTTACCATGCAACCGCGTCAAAGTGCCTGGCATAGGAGGGCTAGCAGGCGGATGCCCGGCAAGCCCGCAGATGGTGGGGCGGTCAGAACAGGCTGTGAGAACGGTGCCCCTCGCTGCGTGCACAGATTCACACTCACCGTGTTGCCGACTGTTGCTTTGTGTGCTAACAGCCAGGAAGGCTCAACTCCCACTCGGTGTGCGTGCTGACAGGCTAATTATTGCGACTCATGTTGTGGCTGTTAGAAGATGCTCTCTGGCCTGCGGCCTTCAGGTACTGGCAACACTGGATGATGTCATGTTTTATTGGGGGGCCGAGCGTTACCGCAGATGCAGAAGTTGTTGTAATTAATCTGAACGTGACAGGAAAACACGTTAAGCCTTGTTTCACCCGTGATTTAGCACACCGATAATGTCTTTCCCTTGCAATGGAGACAGGGAGCGCCACACGGAACCTCGGGCAGCCGGTTGATGCTTCACCACGCCGCGCAGCGCCATCTTTGGCGGGTGACAATGATAGTCGTCCTGCTGGTGCACAAGCTGGTCCTCCTGGTGAACCTGCAGGCGTGCACAGGCTGGTCACCCCCCCCCTTGAACTGTTCTTTACCCCTCTGTCTACCACCTCAGTGATCCGCTGACTTTGATTGTCTTTCTTCTACGCTCGTTTCCTGATCTCCTTTCATCTTTGTTCTTTCCGCCTCATCCTTCTTTAAATGACTTGAGAGGCTTTGTGAAGATAATCAATGTCTTCACTTTAATTTACCCAGGTTTTGGCTCTAATGGCCGGCTTTAATAACACGTTCCGCTAAATTCACCTCAGCCGAACTAAAGTGGAGCTCCACCAATGACATCTCTGCAGTTTGATTTGCAGATTTTCCGGCCTGTTTGGATGTTTTCAGTGTCGGGATCAGCGTTTGCATGATTTACAGCAGCTCTGCCCTGACTTTAGACTCACAGTCACCTTAGAGCGGTTCTCCCTCTGAGTGTTCTCTGATGGTTCCCTCCCACCCTCCAAAAACATGCACATTGATAGACATGGATGGACCACTGCAGCCAAGTACTAAAAAAAGCAAAAAAAACTCCCAAAAAACCCCTCCACAACAACATATTTTCATGCCAGCTTTAAAGCACATCTCATTCTCATGCTCCATCTGAGCCTTTAGGCAAGGTTTCTGGACCCCAAGATAATTTGTTCAAATGTTGTGCTGCAGCTCCTTTACAGTACACAATAATGCGATAACATCCAGAATAAAGTGTTTATTCACAGATCATTCTGCCTCTATTGTTGTCTGATGTTTTTTGTGACTTGTGCTCTCATTAAATCATGTTAACTGTGCAGTGTTTGTATTTGTGCTTCACCAGAGATGTCTGACATTTAGAACACTGCTGCAAGTCTCTTTTAAAGTCCCCTGGCTCTTCACCAGCACCCCCCCCCCACCCCCCCCACCCCCCATTTTACTAACCTATCTACTCAGTGTGTGTGTGTGTGTCCTCAGGGTGCATTCTTTATAGGTGTTTGCTTATCGTTGTGATTTACAGTTCAGCACTGAGCAAAAGAGCGGCAGACAAGGTATGGCATCAATCCACAGCCACCTTGAGAAAGAGAGAGTGTGTGTTTGTGTGTGAGTGTGTGTGTGCACGCCTAAGAATATGACATTTTAATAAACTTGGCCTCTTCCTCTCTGACTGTGTCCTAATTGTCAAGCTGGAAAACAGATGGCAGTGTGTCTCTACGGAAACACACAGACATAGACACACACACACACACACACACACAGATTTCTTGTACATATATTACAGTTGCACAGGCCCCCACAAGTAATGAATAATGTTATGCAGCATTATTGCATTGGACCCTTGTTTTTGGATGGAGGCTGTCTGCTTCAATCTATTGATCTACACCTCCACATCCTCTAGGCAGGCGCCTTAAACTTTACCTTCAGAATCAGAGTCTCTTTGGATCATGGCCGCTTGACACAGGTGGAGGGTGTGATTGATGGGAGAGACTCAGCAGTTGGGTTGATTTCCGGCTGCACGATTCACGCTGCTGCTTGTGCATGTTGCACGTGCAGCAGAAAACAGTTATTATTTTGCACTCTGGAATGACCAGAGATTTCCCAGCGCTTCTATATTCCCTTGGCCGTTCCTGAATTTCTCCACAAGCAGCAGGAAATGAAACGAAGATCAATCACAGCTGTCGTGATCCGGGTCAGAGCTACACACGTGCAGGTCTGACATCGTCACCGCGGTCTGTGATGCATTCATGCCCACTTCCTGGGTTCATCTGAGCTACAGTGTTGGTGTATTTTGGAAGTGTAACTCATTCTTCAGAAAGTTAGTTAGGCTACTTGCTCCAGGTCTGAAATAAAGTTGATATTAATTTTGTTGTTTATCTGAATGAGGAGCGCTACAGAGGGCTCCTGAAGGATGTTGCTTCCTCTGGCACTTCCTCACTAAAAACCGTGGGTGCTATGGCTTGTTTATTTAATTTTCCAACTTGTGTGTGTTTACTCGTGGTGCGCAGGCAGCCGCCTGAGTGTGCGCTTTTGGCAAGCGACTGCTGCCTTTAGTTTCAGGAGCGTTTCATTTGGAGCCAGATGAAATCCCTCCCGCCTCTACGGTAGCGATCAGACAGCATATCATGCAGTCGTCGCCGCGGGTTAAGACAGTCACTCGCACCGACACAGGTGGGTTTTTGCTGTTTGCTGTGTGTGTGTGTGTGTGTGTGTGTGTGTGTGTAGAGGCTGTAATATGGCTGAGGGGTTCATTACTCATTCTCAGTCATATGTGCTTTTATGAGCATCGTCCCAGGAGAGGAAAAGAACGCTGAAAGAACAAACACGCTAAATAGACAAATTAGAAGACACCGGCAGAGTAGATGAAGGCAAATACAGACATTACCTGAAATACAAAAAGGTTTATCGTCAGGAACGCTATACACTAGGATGGTACACCTTGTAGCACACTAATATTCTAGTGAAACCTGAAAAACGAAAGAAGGGTGCCTCACTGCAGCCTTATTTGCTTAAAGGCTTTTTTGATTTAAAATTTTGGTGCAGCCTACATGTTCTAGGATTTGAGCCCCTCTGACCTGGAGCTTCTGCCCATACAGCTATCCTCAGTCAGGAGTTTACCCACAACAGTAAGAAAACTTTGCACAACCACTTCATAATTGTCTATAATCACCAACTTGCAGAAATAGAGAGAGAGAAAAGCAGGCCTTTCACACCTTTTTGACATCTCATCTGTGATTTTACCCCTTAAACACATCAGATGTGAATGTTTTGGCCTGTGGATAATCACAGCCAAGCTCTGTCAGCATATGCTCTCATATTTGCGTGCAGGTCTGACCTTGATGCACGAGGACCCGGCTAATTAGTTTGTTTATGCCCTGTTTCCAAAAACCTTCCTTTCGCACACCTATGAACACAAGCCCTTGGGATGCATGTGCGTGCGAGCGGCTCACGCGTAATGGCGGGCGGCAGGTAGAGAGGTGATGGATTGCCTGATTAGTGGTCTGGCAGGGCTCGGCTCGCAGATGGGCTGTTAGGTGTGGACATCTGGCTCTGACATGCACACACGCACAATGGCTGCATGGAGAGGCGCACCCACAGATCCTTAACTAAAAAATCTCCATCAACTTCTGTCCCCCTTCTTTTCTCCACTTTCTCTTTGTTGTCTCTCCTTCAGTTCCTCTGTCTCTCCTTTTTAACTCTCCTCCATTGTCCTGAATCTTTACTCGTTAGTCATGGTAATTAGCAGGGAAGGAAAACAGATTAGGCTGTTTACGCACTAGGGTGTTTACATGTTCACACACACACACACACACACACTCACACACACACAGGAGGTACTCCTGCAAAGCACCAACTTCTTCTGCAGAATATCAAAGAGCTGACAAGCGTGTGGAAACATGCGTCCGTACTTCATTTAGAAGAACTAATTACCCGAACCGCTGGTCACCCGGAATCACCGTCCAAAAGGTGAAAGAGCATTTCTAGAAAAACATTTCACTTTAGAAATTTCCATCTTTAATAACCCCCGGGTCCTCCTTTTCTATAAAGTTGCCGCCCCTGATTTGCTGATTTTGCACCTGATTTCCGCTCCGTTGACGTGCAATTTAATTTGGCGTGTGCTTCCCTGTGCGACCTGCAGGTGCTTGTGCAGCCAGCCGGACTGCTGATGTGACACAACTGTGGCGTTTTTTTTTTAATTCTCCATTTCCTATCAGTAAATTTCCCACCAGCACTGTGGCAGCTGGGCGAGTGCGCGGCTGTGAATGGAAGCGCGGGGGGCTGCAATGCAGATCCTAACATTTGATAGGCCCCCAGGCGTTTCCATTCCCCCTTGATGATAATGCCATGTGTCATGTGCTTATTTAGACCTAAAGTAATATCATTTGTAGCATTTTCCACTTTGCTCTGCTTTTGCTCCATAAAGCTAATTACAACGTGAGGCTTTGGAATCTGGAAGGGCAAAGAGGGGAGAAAGAGGGGGAGGAAGAGCATAGTAAACAGGGGCTAATGGCATTTTCAGGGTGGGGAACCACTCAAACTTATTATAATACAAAGCTAATTTACACACCTTTAGCCTGACTTGAATAGGTGTAGCATGGAGTAGACAGACAGATGGACGAACAGACACATTCACAATTTTGTAAGCCTTTCGCATTGCTCTTTAGAGTAATTTAATCAAGAGAATTAAACCTAAGTGAAAAGATGTAACAGAATAAAGACTTAGTCTGCCAGTATGAAAAGACCATTTCTTTTTTAAGTTCTGACGTCTCGTCCTTTGAAAAGAGTTTTATTAACGATTAAACAAACTCATAATGACCCAGAGAAGAACTGAGAGCTTCTGGAAAAACGGGACTCGGTAATACCCAAGGTGAAGACAAAACTGTCATAAATGGAGCTGTGATTTAAAGGCGCTCTGCTTTTCAAGCCTTACATTATGCGAGCCATTCGCTGTGAGAGGACACGCAAACCGACTTCAGAGAAGACAATGAATTATTTCTGATTCCTTCATTTGGCACCTTCTGATCTTATTATTTCTTTTCCCAGATGAGGCGCCAATAAACTAGCGTGACCCCGCACACCGAGGGGCGTTCGGAATCAATCCAATAGCTTGTCTTTTATTCCCGCTCACACGTGTTCCTGCACTTCCTGGCGCTCCACTTGAGGAGTTGCGCAGACAGGTTTCTGTGTAAACAACACATGGAAAGTGGGTGAAGAGTCCAGAGAGATAAAGGAGCGCTTTGCTTCATCTGCTTGTCGCTCGTCGCCACAGCGGCAAATAATACATCTGTCGCGCTGCCTCTGGGTGTGTGTGTGTGTGTGTGTGTGTGTGTGAGAGAGAGAGAGAGAAAGAGAGAGGGGGGGAGCTGGTGTGTTTGTATTTGAGTCATTTCCCCATCAGACGCTGATGCTATCACATTTTTGCAAGTCTGGGCTGAAATTTCATTAAAGAAACAAGCTGCTTTGTTCAACTCTGACATTTATATGTCTGTTACCAACATTCTAAACCATGGCAGATGTTTTTCATCACCTTTTACTGCTTGATTAATTAGTCAGCAGATGAAATAAGCCAGATCTTTCCCTCGCTGTGCTGCCTGTGCCCCTTCACGGCCACGGTGGGGTTTTCAGTTTGCTTTCTCGCTGCCCGCCTTTTCTAACATTAGCAACGGCAAAGCTGTCTTTCACAGATATGGATGTCGGCACTTTGAACGGCTCCATGTTGAATGGGACAAGAACTGAGAACCACACGCTGTCTGCGAGAATACTGAAACAATTTCATCTCTTCAACGTTTTATCATCAGTGATGTGCATTAATCTATTATTTGGTATCTCTGTAGTTGGTCTCTTGGACATCCCTGATGCAACCACAAAGCCAGTTCAGCGCATTTACTCAATTATTGATGCAAC
>CAAE01014553.1:614875-628528 GCA_000180735.1 Tetraodon nigroviridis
AGGATGGTTTGTTAAACACACCTTTTCAATTTATTTCCAACTGTCACTTTTAAAAGTGTCAAAAGTTACTTTTCAGCAGTACATTTTAAAACAATGTTTTTGTCTCTTTATGTCTAAAAGGCAAATAAATGTCATTTTATGATAATGCACTGTCAAAACTTCACCTTTCCTTTCACTGATCACATAAAATGTTGGATTTTAAGACACTCAGACACATTTTTTATGTGTTGGTGACAGTTTAGATCTAAAAAATTTGGTCAAAAATGAAAGAGCTGTTGCAGGTGAGCTGATCTGTTCAGCCACCGATCGATGATTGGTGATGTACGATCCTATGGCAGATGAGATCTGAGCACCTTCAGAAGCACCTGAACCCACCAAACCAGAGAATTTCAAATCTGCTGGTTTTATTTATCCAACTTGGATGGTAATTTGATTCCAGTAGACTCTAATGAGTGGGTGGGTTGAAGGTTAGATTAGCATATGCTTTGGTTTGTTTTCTTCATTTCCTTCAATGCGAGGGCCTTTACACTAGAATTTTAACAAAACCACACATGTTTGCCAAAGCGAGCCTCAAAATAGAACCATTTGCAAAGTTATGCTATGTTATTTGGTTAAAGTAATGTCACTATAGCAACCTAGCATGTTGCCGTGCTGTTTGACTTTGCTAATTGCTAACACGTTGGTTGTGTCTATGGTAGGTTGTGTTTCTGTCAGGGTGACTTGCTTTCGGTACATGTTCAGAAAATCATACAAATTCCTCAGTGATCCTTTAGAAGCATGTTACAAGCGTTGATCTGAGGAGCTTTGTTGTCACTGCTGGCTGCGTGCGGTGAAATCAGAACTGCTGATTGGACTAGCTGTCTTTACAAAAATTGCTTTATCGTTTTGTGGGCTTAAATGTTCTTTCCAGACCTTGGCTGGGCCCTGTACGCCTCCCTGAGAATCAAGGCCCTGCCCTTGATCTTGTTTACTTAGTATTCAATCAGGAGAAGTGAGGAGGATGACTGTGGAATAAGGGAAGAAAAGGAGAAGAAAAGGAGAAGAAAAAAGTCAGAGGAGAGAGAAGGTGGCTACCTCGCCCTTTCGCACCTCCTCCGCTCTGCTCTCTGACACTCCAAAGAGCTTCCACCCTTTGGTAACATTTCAAAGGTGGCAATAATGATCTTTGAAGCAGCCATGAAAAATAAGTGTTTTTATATCCTCCTCTTTTTACCAAGTTGAATGCTGGAAAAATTAAAAGAGCAGGACCAGCCAGAAAACAGGGAAAACCTTTTTTTTATTGTGTTCAGTTAAAGATAAGCTGGGGATCATTGTCTTAGTTCTGTTATTATCTTAAATTCTTTTCTTTTTTTGTGCCTTTGCCACTCCTCCTTTGCAGAACTACAACTGTTAATGAAATCTCCTTCCTTCTTGTTGAGTCCAGCCTTTTACCATAAAATTTCCAGAAAGGTTACCTTCAAACCAAGTAACTGCGGGTCCTTCTTTTACAAAACATCTGTTCTGATGCATTTGCTCCCTTGTTTTGAATCTGATCATAATGCACAAACCGCTGTATATCATTTAAATGTTGGTCTTTTCTAACAATGTGGAGACACCCACCCTGTTTACTAGGCAATTAGATGCTGTCTCAGTGAATCCCACACTGGTGTGACGTGCCTTTCGATCTGCACGAGTCTTCCTGTCAGTCTGAGCTTGAATCTGGTCCTCGGTGGCTGGCGGGTCTAATGCAGACCAGCGTTTAGTCACATGTTTTTGTAGAAAGCCCCAAAACCAAATGAAAACATCATTGTTTTCAACATTAGAACCAGAACTAAAAACAGTTGGCTTACCTTCGCATGCTGCCAGTTTAGTGCTAGTTAACTTCTTTTGGTCTGAGATGGAAGAGAAAATTCAAAAATGGACCTGGAGGTATAAATAAATCACCCTCCTCACACACATAGAACCTAAACAGTAGTTGTCCACGAGCATGATCTGAACGATCAGAGGTCGACTTGCTCAGTGCTTGTTCTCCTGCTTCTCAAAACACACTAATGATAGAAAGGAATAGAAAACATTTACTCATTCCAGGCAACCTTTTATCAGCCGTGGCACATCCACACACAGACACCCCCCTTGGCATCGCAGTGATGTGTGTGATGGGTGTGTGAGACACTGCAGCACCGAGCTTCGCCTTCAGCAACATGACCTGTTCTGCTGCTCCTCTTCTACAGCTGAAGATAAAAACATTATTGACATCAAAGACGTTTGAATGAACGCCTGCTGAAACATGAACTTGATCTCTAATCAAATTAGATCCAGTCAGTTTTATACAGAAACGAAGGTTAATATATTGTGATTATTACCGATGGCATATCGCAGAAGATGACCTGAGTTTAGAAACTGCGCGTGAAGGACAGCCCTTCTTTTCAGTTTTTCACCTGTCACCGTTCGCTCAATTTTACTCTCTGTTGGAGAGTTACGGCTCGTTTAGCTGCTCCCTCAGAGAAGATCCTGAGAGTCGTGGACCCAACCTGACATTTTGTGAGCCATCAGGGACAGATCTGAAAGTCACTGTGTGAAAAATGCCTTGAAGGAAATGCAGCTGTCATTAACTCCAACACCTTAGATAGTGACTAATGTCTCCTTTGTTGGACGCTTGATGGAACTGAGCTTGTAGGCTTTAATCGCACACTCAGAGACTTCAGGCAAAAATAGGTGATTAAAAACAAGTCAAATACTTCTCAACCTCAGACATTATTGTTGTGGTTTGCAAAGTTCTCCATCAATCTGTATTTGAGTTTCCATTTATTCCTCTATTTTGGGAACAATGCTTTAAATTGATCAGACCGAGCCTGTACCTTATGACTGCACTGTTTGACTTTAGTTAATGACTTTTCATCTTCGCTTCGCTGCTTTCTTTAATTACCTTTTCCCCACAATAACTGTGATTATCGGATGAGATCGTTCTTCCCAAGATATTAAATGTTATTGCTGCGCACGGGTGTTTTAACTATTCAACATGGAGCTTTCTTGTTTCACGGGAATTTATAAGGTGATTTATGATACTGAAGTGGATTTTTGCAACACCATGTCCGCTGTTGCTCCAGCGTACTTCCTTTCCTCTCCAGACACCCGAGAAAAAGGCAGAAACAACCGTAGGAGATGTTTGTTTTTTAAACTTCATTGGAGTGAGGTGCTTTCAAAACGTTCCCAGGTGCCTATTTTTCTTAGATCTGAGGAGGAAGGACGAGAAAGGGGCAGAAGAGGGGTGAAGGAAGACAGGTAAAGGTGGAGAAGAGCAGAAAAAGTGCTGGAAAAAGAGAAGCAAAGAGCAAAAGAGCAAGAGTGTGGAATAGTTGGACACTTTTTATGTTTTTGATGAAGTGGATTGATTTTTGCCTTCTGCAGCCTTTCAGTCTCACTCACTCCTGTTACCCAGTGTGATGATACAAAAGTCTTTTTCACCAGCTGGAAACAAGATAAGCTGCGATTAGGCCAAACGCTCAGAGGCGGCTGTTCAACAAGGTCATTAGGAAAGAGCGGAACATGTTTGTTTCCTTTAAAAAATATACCAGGGGATCTCCAAATAAAGAAATTACCTTTTACTTTATCAATAGTTGTTTGTTTGTCTCAAAGTGGAGTGAAACTTAACAGCCAGGAGTCAGTCACACGCACCTCCTGTATGGTTTCCGCTCTTCTTAAATGGAACAGAAACGCTGGGCCAAGCCCCCTGAGGCCCTGATGCAAACATGTATAACCATTAAGGAAAGTTATGTGCGTCAAGGAATGGAGGGCTGCCTTCACAGGTGAAGGTCAAAAGAGTTGTGAGCTACAACGTAGCCAATTCAAAATAAGAGGAAGAAGAAATGCTGCGACAGAATGGGCCTGGCATAAATCTGGAGCTGTAAAACTGGCTCTGTCCGTGCTGCCCACCCTCATAAATCGGTGTCTCCCTGCCACCGCCGGCTTCGCTTGTACTTTATGACAAAGTCAGGTGGAAGAGGGAAGAGCGGCGAGAGCTCTCATTAATCACGAGAGCAAGTGAGGTTGATGGCTGACCGGTGACAGAAAGTGAGGTTTGGCATCTGTCTTGTCCAGCACATCCATGTTGGAACTTCCATCCAAGTGGAGAAACTGAAGCAAAATGACCTTTAAATTGCCTCTGCAAGAAACCAGCTCAGTAGCAATGCTGAAAAAGCCAGCGCTCAGGCTTACGAACAGATTAACAGTGTGACACTGACAAAGTGTGAGTGACGGTTAAAAGAAAAAAAAAAAAGACGTTGCTGGTAATAAAACTAATAAAACTATCATTTTCAAACATCATAACACGATTTAATAGATAATGAGCTCAGGTAGCTGTAAGGTAACTTTGGGAGGTAACAATTTAGTCATTTGTTAATGCATAGAAGAAATTGCTAATTATATTAGTTTACCTAAGAAATGGGACTGTTAGTTGAAAGGATCTGTGATGATTTGCTTGTGCGTTGTGGACAAATGCATATTTGCTTAAATGTCACTCTGGGGGTGTTTTAATAAAGCTTCTCCATCGAGACCATATTGAGATCCAATTGATTGGTGTAGTTCTCAGATTCCAGCAGGACGTAATGAAAGACGACTTCAAAACATGCCGGCGAGTCGTAATAAAAGGCTGCAATGCAAATCAAATGCCACAGTTATGAGGTAAACTTTAATTAAATTGGGCCTCGTGGCTTGCTGTTCACCGCGAGATCAATGCAGCTAAAAAGCTCAGATATGTTAGCGTAAATTATTTGTCACGTTTCGGGGACAAAGATTGGTCTTTCTGCACAGGAGGAAATGAATTCACCTGTGGACGGTTGTGCTCGCGCAAACTGTTTTTAGAAGCAATTTTTCTTCCTTTATGGAGCCATTTTGTCAGCATCCCTGTTTGAACAGAAACCAACTCTCCCTCCTTTTTTTAGAAAAACTGCACGATGCTGCTCTTCAATTCCCTCCAACCTTGTGTTTGGGGTCAGATTTATGGCCACGGAGACAGTTTAAGAGACAGATGTTAAATAGATGACCGCAGCAACCCAGCTTGTCAACTAGTCTTGCAGACTTTTAAAGTCTGTAAAGTACCCCCAATTCATTTTGAGGTAAATTATTGAACTCTGTGTTTTGTTTTTGTTTTTTTTTTTTATTAAAGGCTTAATTAAGTATTTCTCTTGTGGAACTAAACTTACAGTCAAAATTTGGCTCAGATGAGCATCACGCAAGCGTCTCTGCCCCCATTTGGCCCCAACTTCTGTACTTTGACACAGATGGTGTGGTGTGTCTCTCTGCTGGAGTTCTTGTGTGCCTGCTTGTGTAATCACATGCAGACACATTAGCTTAGTGAGACCAGCTTCCCCCCAAGAAAGAGATTTCTTGATTACAGCGCTAACCCAGATCCATGAAGATTCACAGATGAATGGGGTCGAATCTCGCAGCCCATTTGACATTCTCTCCATCAAATCTCCAAAAGCTGACATTTTATTCAACTTTCTATCCATGATGCCTCTCAGCCACTCTTTCAGGAAAAGCTATTTGAAGAGTTTTGCTTGAGCAGTGAGGCGCCTCTCAATGGCAAACCCATTAAACATCCCTGTTTCTGGCGTGAGGGCATTCATTAGATGAGAGCGTGGAGTTGTGTCATTAGCACTGCGCTCTGCCTTGTCTGTCAGCGTTTCTTTATGGCATATTTCACTCCCAACTAGGTCATTCAGGTCTGGATGGCAAGCGGAATAGTCCAAGCTCCACGAAGGCACCTAACGATGTCCGTAGATGCGTGAGCGTTTGTTGGCCATTGAAAGTTCCGATTTCAGCTTTAAAGACCTCACAGCAAAACACTTATTATTCCAGTCCACACTTCCTCCATCCACTCTGCTGTCAAACCTTCACAAACACACACACCTGGTGAAATAGGTATTCTCCTGGGGTGGAGCTCGGTAATCATGCCGCAGCACCTCTGGCAAGGCTAATTAAACCAGGACATCTGCGCCTTCTTCCACATCTGGAGCAGGTGGCGCCATCACCTGCAGATCTTCCAGCATCTCTATACCGCACTGCTAAACAATGATGACTGCAAGGGCACGCGCTCGCTTGCACACGCACACGCACACACACACACACACACACGCATTGTTTCTCTTTGATGCAGATGCTTAAACCATCTTTTGGGCAAATTAGATCTAAGCTGAGCCTTGTTTGTCAGCCAAAACAAAAAAAGAAGAAAATGCTCGCTAAAAAGAGTCACTTGAGAATTAGCTATGCCCACATTTGTGGGAACTATGGCTTATTCTTTCTTCCTTCCATTTTTTGCCTTCCCTGCTTCACTCTCTGCTGAATTCTGACAAAAGAGTGAACATTTCAAGCTGAAATCGCTTTAAAGACACATTCAAAGTCTCAATCAGGCTGGTGTGCATTGGCAAGGATTTATCTCAACAAAATCAAGTCAGACAGTGAGTCAGATGGGCTGCTCGGATTCGAGAGGGTGCTGGGTGTTGAATCAAAGCCAGGCGGATCCTCCAGGCTCCTCCATTACACTGTCCTCCTGGGAAAAAACCAAACTGTTTTTTTTTATTAGCATGTCCTTGTGAGTCAACAGAAACATTGTGCCATATCAAACAATAAGGTCGTTTCCAAAAGTTAATCCCCCTCTAGTCCAGGCTTTTGATGTCATTAATATTCATTGTTAATCTGGATTCATGTGATTTCTATATTTTCTGCATTATCAAACACTTCATTACCTTCATCTGTGCTATTTCTATTTAAAACTTTCCTTCAAATTACTCCTAATTTGTGTGATTTTCTTTATGCTCTGACCCTGTAACCTTCCCGGTTCGTCCCTCGAGGTGTGGTGACATGACCGTAACAAAGGGCTTATCGCAGTGCTGTTGCCCGAGCATGAAGATGCTTCCTGGGTCCTGGGGGGACGTGTGATGGGACTGACAGGTCCCGGGAATGCAACTGTCAATGTCGCAGAGCTAGCAGGTCGGGTTGATGCAGTTGTCAATTGACAGGTTAAAGAAATGTGAAAGAGCACGTGCTATGCGCATGCTGTCTGCGGCACATGCAAAATGAAACAACAAACAAACAGTCTTCCTGTGCTTGGCAGGAGCACACGCGTGTAGCCCGGTCAGTCCTTTGGGGGCTTCTGACAGCTCTGCCCTGAGCTTCCAAACCGTCTCAGGGAGCTCCAAACACCCACTGCAATTACTCTTTCTTGCTGACTGCACCTGCACAACATAATTGTGAAGCCTGTTGGGGCTTTGTCACTGACGGTAAAGACGCAAAAGAAAATAAAAAAAAAAAAAAAAGTTTCTTTGGCTGAGCTGCAGGACCGAGACGCAAAGTTATTACATATCATAGAGACAGCGCCTTCTTGGCTGGCTGCATCTGTTGGCGTGCGGGCGAGGACGCTCGTGGGCCTCTCTGTTTTTGTTTACTGAACGACAATTTTGAAGCGACGAGGCAAATTGAATTAGCATCCACCGCGACGGCTTTTGTGCTGAATATTCTGTGACAAATTCGCATGACTCAAACTCCGCGAGACAAATCTCATTGAGGTGGCGCTTCGGACAGGCTGGGATTATCAAATATTCATGCCTGGCGAGCTGTCGCTTGGGTTTGGCCATAATGGCCGGAGAGCCAGTTTTAATGATCAGACGTTTAATTAAGCTCCAGTGGTAAAACGAGGGCTGACTGTTTGAGACCAGGGGATCGAAGCGTCTTCGAGCCCCACTTTATTGAAACCAGCAGTAGGTCATTGTCTAATGAGGAGATTAAACTCGTATTGTCCTTGAATCAATTATTAATGATGTCCAAAGAGATTAAGAAAATAAACAAAATAAATGTAGAATTTGCAAAAAATGGAAGTAATAATGATTTAGGTTTACTAGGGTAGCATTTATAGAATAGCATTTTGGAAGGGTTTGGTTTAAAAATATATTAAACACTAAAACATGAAAAATATTTTGGATATAATGAACAAACTATCTCAGTTTAAATGTTATTGTTATGTTATGTTTTTTGCTGTGCATTTTTGAGTTATGCTGTGATTTCAAGTTCCTGTTTTCTGAGCTAGGCTAACCTTTTCATTTGCCTAGCGTAGCTGAAAGTGGTTTTGATCCTCTCTGTGAATAACACAAAGCATTTTGTTAAAATGCCAATTATCTTGTGAAATTGTTCATAATTCCGCCCCGATACACAGCTGCTTTAAACCATTATAAAACCACTCAATCATAGATTGCGCCCCTCCATGAACCAACTCTGACAAACCGTTAACTCCACTCGTTTCTGATGGAAATCGTGTGCTGTCGTTGTCTTCTCTTAAACCGTGCTTCCTGACGGCTTACCTCTTCATTTTTTCTCATTTATCTTCTGACTCACTCTTTTTTAGGGTTGTTGTGTAAAAGGAAAGCGTCCTGCTGTGGTGAGAGAAAACCTGAGCGTGTTCCCCATCCCTTTCCACACCAGTAGAGCCAGTGAAGCCCCCTCTCATCCCAGTCAGCCTTTCTTATTCTGTCACTTGTGTGCCAACTGGCACAGAGCACTCAGACACACACTCCCCTGCCACTTGCTAGTGCTGTCAGCTCATGTGGAAGGTAAATTGCCCAATACTGCCCACCTGTTTATGTCAGACTCAGAACTGCCAAGTGGGCACAGCTCTGGTGCTCAATGTCGCGTCCGTCGAACCGAGCTGGTGTTACATCCGTGCACCCTTTTTGGGGGGAAAACATTGCCGGCTTTTCTTGCTCAGTTGAAGCACTTGTAACAAGCTGTTGGCTGCGAGTGGTTGCATCGTTTTGTTGCCAAGGGGAAAAGTCAAACCTTGAAATTGCTCGTTTTCGGCATCCTCAATTTAACAAGTCCATTAATTAGCCTTATCTTGTAGTTACCAGGATACGCTTGTAAATTGGCCTCAGTGAGATTTGCAAGTGTGTCTGAAACCTAATCTGAGTTATTTTAGCCCAGTAAAATGGATTTAAGGAATAGACCGGAGTGAGCGGTTTAATTTCTAAGGTGCCATAAGATTATTGGCTTTTTCAAAAGATCCCTGTGGTCGAAAGTAAGTTGGGAATGAAGCTGCGTGACTTTCTGGGGAGGACATCATGCAGTCGTCTCAAAGACTAATTAGGAAAAGCAGAAGTTGCCTAAATGAAAAGAGTAAATTTATTGTGGAAGAAGCAGCGATATTAAAGCTGGAACCCCTCTTTCTGCTTTATTTAGCAGGAAACAGGAAATAGAATGGCAATGACTTAAATTATTTTTCAATATGGCCCAACCTCCGCTCATCACCCAGAGATGTGTTTCCTTTCCACGCCAATTGCCCTGTTTATTAAATAAATGCTGTGATTCATCTATTTGCATCTGAAAAGGAAATCGAGTGCTGCTTTTGACTTGTATAAGAATAAGAAACTTTACACAAATCAAAACCAACAGGCCAAAGTGTCGATGATGTGGGTATTTTAGACAATAAATAAAAACATCATCCACATTGTCTGAGACTTCTACACTGGATCAGGCCTTTTGCACATCCATTCATCTTTGACCACTTTATCCCTTAATGGGGTTTATTTTTTACCCTCTTTTTTATTTAAACTCTTGTCTGCCCCACTCAACTGGTGCAACCTCTCCAGTTTTGCTAACTGCTGCTTGGTGCGTCTGTAAAATAGACGGGTTAGGACGATCAAAGGAAACTCCTTGGTGTGTGTGCGTCTTTTATGTGGAAAAGCTTAAATTTGTTTGATCGTTTGCTTGGCTCATAGGCAGTGGTCCCTCTAATCAGCTGGAGGAGCCAAGGTTTGCGTTAAAGTTCTTTTACATCAATGACTGAAAACAGATTCAAACTCCTCCTTATCAAATTCGTTTGATGGCCACCGCTCTTCAACGATTTTTCTGTTGTGAAAGCAGGTTTAGATGGCGAAGGAGACGCCTGACTCCCCTCCTGCCGAGCGTCTGACAAGTGGTGGCTGATTGCTGATGGAGGCACAGAAACATAAGCAGACATTAACGATGACATGTGCGGTTGGCCTCAAAAACACTATTTTCTTAAGCAGAGAGGCATCAAAAGTGTGTGTGTGTGTGTGTGTGTGTGTGTGTGTGTGTGTGTGTTTAAAAGAAGAGCATTTCAGATCACTCTGCCACACGCTTTAGCAAGTTTGGTCTTATTACTCGTCTGCATTTGTGTCGCTTCTTGCTTTTACTCTGCTCACACTGCTGTTCATTTGTCTGCTTTTAACAGTCAAAATAAGATTTCCATTCTTCCTCGCCTTGTCACACCCACATTTCCTGACTCATCACACTGTCGTCAACACCCTCCATCGGCAGCATGCGGAGCAAAATGATTGTACCATTTGTAATAAGGCTATGGATCTCTTGAGGAATGGCATCGCTACTGCTGTTGATTATATTGAAAGGCCGTTGTTTTATATCCTGCGAATGTCAGATTTCTGCTATTTACATCCCTCAACCACCGTGTGCCAGCGAATGGCTATTGATTTCTGTTCTTTTGCCAAGATGAATGGTAGTGGCTGCGAAAGTGTACAGCAGGAAAGAAGAGAGTCAAGATGAGCAGAAATGAGTGCTGAAAACGTTATGGTCAGCGACTCCAAACACCAGCTTTAAATTCTGTGCCGAGGCACTCAGACTTAGATGGGTTTGCTTGAACAAAATCCATGCCATGTTTTACTGTCGGCTATTCGTTTTTGGACTGGGATTGAGCTCAAGCTTTTTTCCGTTTTTAGCCTGGTTGCATTCTCTGAACTTTATGGTGCCTACAGCTACAAACCCTAGAGTCGAGCTGCACCCCTGCTAGGCCCCCTAGAGGTATCTGCTCCACATCAGCAGTTTGCAATGTTCAAAGAGTTATTTTTTACTTCTCAGTGACGTGATTTATCTGTAGAAATTTGTTCTTTAGGTTTAGGCTTTAACCCTAACCCTATTTTCCCAGAATATCTTTCAACCCCACAGTTGGTTTTACTTTCCTAACACAGTTAACTGTAACCACTGTACAAGCGTCAGGTCAGATGTTTGGTCTGCTCAGGCTAAAAGGCTAATCTTTACATTGACACCAGAAGCTAGTGCAGCTTTTTTCTTGCACAGTCCATTTAGAGCTCGTTTAGTCGTCCTATTCTGTCAGCTGCTAGCATGAAAATGTACTGCAGTATCAAGCCAATCAGTCTCCTGCTGAGAAACAAGAAAGCAAGTAAATACATAACCGGAATTATTTAAAATAAGAAAATAATAATTCTGTTGGGAGATCGGATTAAAATAAACTGGTTCCAGTTTCGTCTTTGATTTACCTCAGAGTGAACACGTAGCAAGACAGGAGGTTTGTTGAGGGGAAGGGTGACACCAAAACATCGAAGGGGGGTGGGGGGAAACGGGGAGTAAAGAAAGACTGAATAAAAATAAAAATATGACAGGAGTGAAATGAAGTGGGGTGGAAACCAGGAGGAGGGGGAGGGGTGAGGCCAGAGCACAGATAGATGAATGACATTTTGGATTCTCACAGCAATAAAGCTTCTCCCTAGACACAGCCTGTCTGGGTTTAGATAGAGGCTGTCACATTCAAGGGCTCATTTGCCTTTCAGTTCCTCATTACGTTCAAACCAACCTATTTCCTCAACTAGGACCCCCCTCCCCCCCACACACACATGCCCACCAGTGACATGCCATCACAGTTCTTGTTGCCATGTATGATTTTACACTGTGTGGAAAATGACGCGTTGTGTGTGTGTGTATTCATTTCCACTTGAGCGTATGTTTGCTTGAGCGCATGTTCGCTGTCTGCATATGTGTGTTAACATTTGTGTTTTCTTAAAGGACACCATAAAATTCAGACTGAGTCAATTCAACACATCATACATGACTTTGATACATGTGTAATTTGATTATTAAAAAAAGTAGCTAAGCACAAAGGAGCTCTCTTAAACACACATGAGCGTGAGCCATAGGCATGTCTGGGTTCTGATGCAGGAACCTGAAGGCATCATGGCATCTCAACCCATTCTCCATAATGACTTCTCCCAAAAGGTTCCTACTAATATTCTGCTTGGAGCCCACACACACACACACACACACACACACACACACACACACACACACACACACACACACACACACACACACAGATGTGTGATCACAAGCAGCCCTTCTGTGCTACATTAACTGCAAACCTCATTTTCCCACAAAGAGAAGCCACTGGCTGAAAATTGGCTGGGACGAGTCATTAAACTTGTAGACTGACACACACACACACACATGCACACACAGGCATGTACACACGCATGCCTATTTGATAACTGGTTCAGCCCCCCCCACCCCACCTGTGTCAGTGTAGCCGGTGATTTTCCAGCACCCACTGAGTGATGATTGCTCTTGATGGAGGAGGTCCAGTTTGTGTGTGTGTGTGTGAATGTGTGTGTGTGCGTGTGCACGTGCCTGAACCAGCTGGAATGATAATTGATAGCGGCTGCAGGTGTAGGGGATGGGGGGTTTTTAAGAGACAGACAAGAAAAGAAATGAAAAAAATGATGATGATGATGATGATGATGATGATGGTGATGATGATGAGGAGGAGCAGTGCATGATATCAGCAGAAGTGACTCTCCTGAGAGGTGATTGACAGCTCTGACAGGCCACCGGCTGTGTATCCATGATGTTTTAGGATGGAAATGACAACATCCTAATAAGCAAAGCCTAACAGGAATTTTTCCTCTGTGGTGGCCTTTCTGTCAGGACAAGCCTCTCCGGAGTATTGCACTGATTTATTTATTTAGTTTCACCTTTTTAAATAATTCATGACTAATATTTTAAAATGCTCAGCCTTCATCCTGCAGTCAGTCAGCTGTTGCCGCACTTTGGCAGCCTGGCAGGTTTAATGAGCTGCGTCAAGGAAATTGGGTTTATTTGGTGTGATTCCCTTGGGTTTCACCTCGCAGGCGTCACTCTGGCTTTCCCTCCCATCTGATTGGTGTTCAGTTTGGAATCTAAAAAAATGGGACCTGAAACATCATTACAGATGTGATAAACGGGAGATCTTTGTAGTTGTCACATCTCTTTTCATGCAGTGGCTAAAATTAAATTCTTAGGAAGATGAAACACAATCGACATTCTCTGAATTTGAGATTCTCCCACATCGGCTGAGAAACACGGAAGAAGAAGAAGGGAAAGCCATCAGTCCGATAAAAAAGTGTAATGAATGGGAGTTTATTATTAACTGTTGAGGTTACCATTCTATTAACCAGCAGCAGTCAGAAAAGTGCACTTTTAATTTGTACTATCAGTCGTTTTGTGAGAGTAGGTGAAGGTTTTTTATGTTTGCTATCTGGTTTTCGGAGTATAATTTTTTATTTGATTTACGATTAAGTCTGTGTCAAAGCTGAGCCCATAAGCCCCTTGGCTGCTTCGTCAGCACCGCCTCAGACCGCGCATGCCTTTAGAAACGATGATGGCGGCGGCAGAGTGATTAGCAGGATGAAGGCTGGCAGGCCCCGGTAATAACCCGCCAGAAGTGATGCTATGCTGGCTCCTGGTCTGTTTGAAGTCAGGCGGGAGGCTGAGCTGCAGGACATGTGCCATGAGGAGATGGATGGTGGGTTCAGCTCGGAGCCAATCTGGCGTCACGCGCGTCTCATCAAGGGCGTCTCTCTGTTTGCAGCTGCTCTTTTG